>BDUI01000052.1:173970-186922 GCA_002335545.1 Apodemus speciosus | reverse complement strand
TTTTTTTCCACAGATCTGGGCTTGTCTGTTAGATCTTTATGGTGACCTGGGCTCCTCTGTTGGTTTTTTGTGGTGACCTGGTCAGGCCACCAGCTGCAAGATGGTGGCTGGACTCACGGCTCAGTCTAACCACAGGATTCCCTGAAGGAGTAGAGCTTCCCTGGTTGGACTGCTGGAGCTTAGATGATGGTGTTCTCAGTCCACAGGGCTCTGTCTGGTTAGCTGTCTGAGGTGCCCTGAGGCAAGGTGGCTGGTTCTGCTGTAATCCAGGTACAGCCCACACAGATTGCCAAGTAAGTTGGTGGCCACAAGGGTCAGCAACTGTCCGCAGCTCTGATCTGAGGTAAGATGGCGGCCTTTGCAGGGCCCAGAACCTACACCTGGCTGGCCAGCAGGGCCCGCTGCTCTGCTTAACTCTTGAGCGCAGATCGCTGTCTGTTGGCTAGAGTCCCCAGAGGTCTTAAACTTGGGGTATCTCGGTTGCCTGAGCCAGCTTGGTGCGAGCCGGCAGTGGCAAAGATCTGCACAGTTTATTTTTGTTAACACATTTCCTTGGCCCTAGTTTCCACATCCCCAGCATTCCATAACTTGTTTAAACATTTCTCTTCTCTTGTCCTCCTTTATTTCACCTATATTTTACCCTTCCTCCTTCCTAAATGTATCTTCCCTACCCAATTGCAAATATATAGTTTCTTTTTTAAAGATTTATTTATATATTTCATGAGTACACTGCTGTCTTCAGACACACCAGAAGAGGGCATCAGGTCCTATTAGAGATGGTTGTGAGCCACCATGAGGTTGCTGGGAATTGAAATCAGGACCTTCAGAAGAGCAGTCAGGGCTCTTAACCTCTGAACCATCTCCCCAACCCAAATATATAGTTTCTTAGCTTCTATATGCACTACAGTTTAAGCACAGAAAACAAAATATTTAAAGCCAGGCCTTGTATATGAGAGAACATCTGGTATTTGTCTTTTGAGATCCAGATAACCCCACTCAATATAATTTTTTCATTTACATGAAAGTTCTATGATTTCAGTTTTCTTTATAATTGACTAACAGTACACTGTGTATATGAATGGCATTTTTACTTTTGCTTCTTGCTCATCAGTCCATGCACATTTAGGCTGATGCCATTTTTTAGCAATTGTGTATAGAACAGCAATGGACATGAAAATGCCATTCTCTGTAATAAGATAGAAAGTCCTATTTAGTGTATGCTCAGGATATAGCTAGATCATATAACAGTACTATTTTTAGTGTTTTTTTTTAGTTTTTTTTAGTGTTTCTCAAACCTCCAGAATAGTTTCCAAAGTGGCTTCATTAGTTTAATGACTGTGAACAACAGTTTCCATCTTCTTATACTCACATCAACATTTGTTGTCATTTGTGTTTCTAATTTGATACCATATACTTTTATTGTCTTCTAACCTTTACAAGTGCATGTGGTACATGTGCACTTTCAAGTGTACATACATATATAAAATAAATAAATAAATAAATAAATAAATACGCTGTTCTTACTTTTTCTTGAAGTCCATGACTGTCTTGGCATCATATTTACTCCTAGAATCTATCACTCTGCTGTACCCAATGAGTAGTTTTTAATCAATAATCAACTTAAATATGGATACAATCCATTTAAGGCCTTTTTAGAAAAAAAAATAAAACATAATACACTTTAAATATGTGCTAATTCCATGCCTGATGCCACAACGTGTGTTGGAGCACCGGAGGAATCAGCATGCTTCCATTGTAGGCTTGAAAGCCATCTTATAGTAAAAACAAATGAGGTTCATTCCTGTTTATGGTTAAGTTTGTGTCTCAAGGATTGGGCTCTGGTCCTTATGGCATATAACCTTAATTACAAATGTTTTTGTACTGTCTGTTTCAAGAAACAGCAACCATGCCTTTGTTTCAAAAGGCATGGCCACCTTTTTATCACTACATTGCTATTATCTTGTTATGATTACTGTGCTCTGTCTACCTCATTATGACCTCTTGATTATGACCACCTTGTTACTACCTTGTGATGACCACTGTGCTATGGTTACCTTTTTATAAAAACATTGTTACTGCCTGTTACTCCACCTTCAACTATGTCTTTGTATCAGTAGATCATTATAGCCAACTTGTTATGCTTATGTTTTGTTGTTATAATCTGGCCTTTTTGCCCACCAAATCCTCCATTTGGAAACCCCCAATTCTGAGCTATAAAATTCTTGTCTTCATTACATCTAATGCTGATCTCTTGAACCTTGATTTTAGAGAGAGAAATAGCACATGTACCTGAAGAAAAACCCTTGCTTTAATTAATTGTTTGCTTTAATTAATTTTGGTCCATGGTCTTTCTTCTGTTTTTTGGATTAGTACACCACAGGAATTAGAAATGAGAATGTGCTCTCACCTTTCATTCATTCATTCATTCATTCATTCATTCATTCATTCTCTATCTCTCCTTTTATTTTATTTTTTTGAGATATGATATCTCTGTGTATTCATGCCTGTCCTAACATGCTCTGTAGATTAGGTTAGCCTCAGACTCACAGAGATATACCTGTCTCTGACTCTTGAGTGCTGAGGTTAAAGGTATGTGGAATCACTACCTGTCTCCATTTCTTTTAAAAGGCACCCAAGTCAACATTCTTCCTCAGTCTTTTGCATATCAAGTCCTCTGAAACCCCATCTGACACAGATAATTTTCGATCTAAACAGATTCATGTTGTCTTCAACAGAGCTTCCTTCACTAAAATAAGCATGAGGGAGGAGGATGGAGGCAGAGTACCCACAAAATGGAATGACAAAGCTGCAGATGTGGTAGACTGCTTCAGTTCTGGAAGTTAAAATGAGCCTTGAGGTACATTTTATTATTCTGACATTATGTAAGATCAGTGAAGGTAGGTAGGTTATTCATTGTCTACTATTCTAAAATGCAGGAAGTACCAACGGCACGTGTGTGATTGCTTGCTTTTTCACCACCTCATATGCCTTCACTGATGCCGGGTCTGCATTATCCCAAGGCTGTCAGGATTTAACCTGATGCTCCCTTGGGAGCTATAGAGCTATCTGACTAGTCCTCATTACCACGAATAATTGAAAATTGGAAGAATGTCAAAGGGCGGCTATGGACACCGCTCTTCATTGCTTTCTGGTTACCATAAACTGATGACTGTTGGCAAGAAAATCATTTCATGGAAGGTCCCTAGAATGCTCACAGGTCAACATCAGCTTCTCTAAATCAGTTATTCCATGGTTTCTGCCTCATTACCAGATTTTTATATAGACTAAAAAAAAGTAAATACCAGTAAGTACATTTTATTGCAAAAGGGATGGTGATTTCAAGAAGAGGCAATACACATGAACAGATAAATGCTGTTTCCAGATGTCCTAGTGCAAAATACTGTATTTTAGGAAAAAGGGAAATTGGATTCACAAATGGCAAAGACACATGTACTTTATTAGCATAGCTACTCGAAAGCAAGCTTAACCAGCCACAAAAGGTATGCTACAACCAGGAGAAATGAGATCCAGTAGGATCAATATTTTAAAATCTTTTTGGTGACTGTTTTTTCCAAGAGCAACAACTTGTCTTATTCCTTTAATAATATTTCTGAAAACCCTAACTCATCTGCCATTGTTCTGGTTCTGGAAGCACAAAGCTTTCTGCTACCTTCATTGATCAAACTGTAATACCATGGTAATACAGCTCTGTCCCACTTTTGAAAAAGTTCATATCCTGCCATGCATGCCAACAGCCATCACTCTTGTATCAACGGAAAGTGCCCAACTTGTGTCTTTTGCCTTTATAAACCTCCTAATTTATTTATTTTCTTTAGAATTGTAGTCACAACAATGCATGACTCCTGCTTGGTCTGTTGGGCTCAATAAAAATTTCAAATCTGTAAAGAGTTCATCTTGATCTCCTTTTCTTGGGTGACAACAACCAGACTACAACATCATCACTGACAACAAAATAGGAACTATAAGTCAATATATCAGTTGATATAAATCTATATATCAATCAATATCCTATATATACATATATGCACATATATACATATATTCACATATGTATATGTATATTATTTTAGAAGAAGCCAAAAAGAAAGAAAAAGAAAAGAAAGAAGAAAAGGGTTGGAAAGGGACATAAAAAGGGAGAGGAAAATAATGTTTATATATTCTCTCTTTGAATGGTATACCTCTGAATTTAGGTTAGAATAAATCAGGGGACCTCTTTTGCAGAGTAGCAAACCTATATAGTAAATGATAAGAAGTTATACCATTATACTCAGGACTTTCAAGTAGAGCCAAAGCAATAGCAGCTCACAATGCTCATATATGCATTGTGCTGTTACTCAATAACTTTTTGCTATATAAGTAGGATGAAAAAATTATCCCATACTTGTTGTGCATACTGACATATAATATTTCATAAGCTGACCCTGTTAACTTTAATATACATTTATAAACCTTTAAGTTCACATACCTAAAATTTTCTCTCAAGTATTTCTTACTTAAGTAAGCCCTTAAATTTTTCTAGATAAGTTTCCTACACTCAACACTGTAATAATTCATGATTTAATTCTCTGAACTCATTTGGGTTGTTCATGGGAATCAAGCCTTTGATTCTACTGAGCCTTTTCCATTAAGAATATAAGCTGATTCCTTTACTCAGCAGTTGCCAGATTCACCACTGAGTTGCAGCATCAAATTCAATCTGGCTAGGAAGGTCTACTCTGCAGGCCTAGGGGAAGCTAAGCAGCTCCTTACTCTTCATCTGAAAGGTCCATACCCATATGCACATAAACCTCCTGTTTGGCAATTTGCACAGCAGCATGAAGTCTTAGATACAGAAGGATGGGAAACTTCTGGCTGTCCCCAGGAACTGGTGTTGAAGCTTCCACTTAATGGGAGATGAGTCTGAGACATCAGATAAAAAAAAAAAAACTGTTTAGAAATGTTTAACTCCAGTGTTGTCCAGGAAATAGATGAAATTGCTAATGTGTTAAGCAGGGACTATCATTTGGTAAAGGAGGCAAGCTTTCTTGACTGCCAACAGACTCAGTGAGGAGCTGCAGTTAAGGAACTTTGCTTAATTTCTTATGTTATATAATACCACTATCCTTTTTTGTAGTGAACATACCAACTGATCATCTGAGTTTTGGATGTTGAAGACATAAAGGAAGGTAAGGAATTGACATGTGCTTAGTATCAGCATTGTGCTACACAGTCCCTTTCAGAAATGAGGCCACTGTGGCTCAGGCAAGTTAGCTCATTAGCATGTAACCATCAGAGCCAAATATCTAAGCAGGAAGATCCTAAAAGTGTTAGAAAATAATAACAGTTTTTTAAAAGTATAAGAAAAATATAATGTGTTCACCTTTGGTGAGAAGACTAGACTGGAATAGATTTGTAACTGGAGTAGAGAAAGAGAGGCAAGAATTATAAAGAAAGATTCTAGACCAGGATCAAAGATCAAGATGGGTTCCAACAATCAGGGGCTAGAGTAGGTTGCCTACATAAGATATGGATGCTAGAGAAATTGATCTGATTTCAGTGGTCTCATTTTGATGGCAGTGGCCTTAGTAATGGACAGAAGGTATCTTACAGGGGAGTCTGTTCAAACAACTACAACATGGTTAGAACATGGCATATGCTAAATTAAAAAAAAACAGGAAATGAATGTTGTCAAGGATGCAAAAGTGTAAGAATTCAAAATATGTGCTTGTCCTAGAAAATTGGAAAAAAATACCACTCACTTATAAAAGAACTTCAAATCCAAACACAATAAGACCGCTTCCTTTTTATTATTATTAATCATTCCATTCATTTACATCTCTAATGATATCTCCCTTCCCAGTTACCCTTCCACAAGCCCCACATCCTACATTTGCCCTCGCCCCCCTCCTCTTTGCCTCTATAATGGTGCTTCCCCATCCACCCACCCTCTCTCACCCCACCTTTCCAGCTTCTCCCTTTGATGGGGCATCAAACCTCCACAGGACCAAGGGCTTCACCTCCCACTGATGTCAGATAAGGCCATCTTCTGCTACATATGTATCTGGAACCATGGGTCCCTCCCTGTACACTGCTTGGTTGGTGATCTAGTCTGGGTGGTCCAGCCAGCCACCATTATTCATTTTATGGGGGTTGCAATCCCCCTCTAAAATTCTAGTCCTTCAGCCATCAGCCTTACTGGGGTCTCAGAGCTCAATCTGATGGATGGCTTCAGGCATCCACACCTGCATTAGTCAGTTGCTGGCAGAACCTCCCAAGGAATAGCCACAGCATGTTCCTGTCAGTAAGCCATCTTGGCAACAGCAACAGTGTTAGGGTTTTGGTGTCTGCAGACAGGATGGGTCCCCAGGTGGGGTGGTCCCCAGATGGCTTTGTACCCCAATTAAAATACCTCTTATCAAAAGAAAAGCGATGGTGAGTGATAGTCTATTTCTTTGCCTTTAAAATGAGCCAATTGAGGCCAGATTAGATTGTATTAAAGGCAGGTTTATTGGAAAGCTGTACTCAGGCCCCAAGGACCAAGGCTAGGGACGTCACCATGGGAAAATGGGAGTAGGGGAGAGTTAGAGAAAAAGAAAAAGAGAGAAAGTTGTGGGTACATATAGAAGAAAAGAGAAGAGGAGGAGGAAGAGAAGAAGGAGAAGGAGTAGGAGGAGGAGGAAGAGGAAGAAGAAGAGGAAGAGGAGGAGGACAGACCAAAAATGCCTGGATTACATAAGAAGGAGTCTCTCTGGGAAGGGTAGTCCAGCCCCTGAGCTGGAAAGTTCAGGGGTAGGATCAGGGTATGCCAGGTAGGGACTGAAGGATGCTGGGAAGGATGCTGGAAGCCAGGTCTGCTTTGGTTCCAGGTCTGAAACCAAACTGAAAATGTGAAAAAATGGGGCTTGTATATTGTTGTTGCAAATAAGGAATAGTCCAATCCTGTGGTAAGCAGCACAGAGCTGCCATCTGACAAAGCAGCTTCACTTCTGTGAGTATGAGAAGAAACCAGTGTCGCAAAGAGACATCTGCACTCCCTTCTTTATTTTAGCTAAAGTCACAATGCTAATAACCAGATGAATAAAAAAAGTGTGGTTTACAGACTCAATGGACTATCATTCAGCCATCAAAAGAACAAAATCTCTCACTTTGAGCAATGTGAGGAGAACAGAAAAGATTAAATGAAGTGACTGAGACACAACCACAAATGCCTCAGATTGTTACATGTTATGTCTGATAATGTTAATTTCATAGAGGTAAAAACTAGATTATAAGTCACTAGGTGTTAGGAAAGGAAAAAATGGGTAGGAAGGACAGAAGAAGGGTGGATAGTGGGTATCAGCATACAGATGTATAGGATGATGTCCTACAGCTTAATAAGGTGATGGCAGTTTGTGAAAATGTATTTACTTTATAATTGACTAAGCACAGAGGACTTTGAAGCTTCCTAGCAGAAAGGAATAGCTGTTTGAAGATTTAGAAATGATACATATTCTAAATGGATCATTGTAAACTGTGTTCATGTATAGGACATCACACAGTATATCAGAAGTATATACAATTATTGTTTACCAAAATAATAAATAAATATTTTAAAAGACTCCCTGGAAGAAAGAAAAGACAAAGAAATTAATCACAGAGCTGGATAGATTGAGAAATTAGTAACAGAAGATGATAGTGTCAACTGTTAGATAATTCATATCTAAGTGCTTTCATATACTTCACTAATGGTCATAATAATCTCAGAGGCAGGCCATCTTATCTCCATGTCACAAGAAAATTAATAATGAAACTCATGTAAAGCTAGGCATCTGGCTGCAGCCTCCATCTTAACTTTCACATAGCACATTTAACACATCAACATGAGGTAAGAAAATATCTCTTGTCATTTGTTGGGTTCCTATTATAGAAATTCAAAGAGGTGTCTATTTTACTTAAAGAAAGGAGGTATGGAATTGAATTGTGTGTAGACTATGAGTGTGTACTATCTAAAATAAAGGTACAATAAAGGTACAATAAATGTTCAAATCATACAAATTCAGTTGATGCCCAGGCCAGGGCTTTGATGAAAGTTACCTAGCAGTAGGCACACCAGCTTAAACACACAAATAATGTCACTCCATTCTTCCACTGACTGGAGCAGATAAATGTAAGCTCTATAGCATAGTGTACAGCTTGCACTTAAAGCTTTGTTTTGAACCCATTGCTAGTTGTGTTTATATTTATCATCCCAAAATAATTCTTAGGAGCTTTTTTGTTGGGCTCAGAGTGGAAGCTAAGAAAACTTACTTCAGATACAGATGCTTTAAAATGAAAGCCTATTTTTTCTTTGAATTCAGGGAGGTGGCCAATTTGGGAAATGACCTGTGTCCCAGAAAGGAGATTGTACAATATTTTTATAGAATGGGAACACAAAGCAAGGAGAAGTGAGATGAACTGTTGTACTGACCAATCATATTTTGACACAAAGAAGTTAATGTTGGTAACTGGGCTTTGACCTGGTTTGAGGGTCCTTGATTTAGCTATTGCAGTCAAGTCCTTCTGGATTCTAGTCCAAAATTTAGAATGATAAGGGAACAAAGAAACGTGCAAGCTACATGTAGTCAATTAAGTCAATACAGGTAATACATTCACTACTGTGTACCTTAATTTATATAATAGAACAACAGCGACTTTCCTCTTTACATCCTTACTGGGTAGCAGTCAAACATGAAACACGTGAAGAAGCAGGAGGAGTTGGTTCTGGGGCCAGGGAACATGATCTCAGTTTTGGTCCAGCAAGATGGAACTTGTTCCTGAGATGGCCACACATAGTAAACTATCTCCTAACATTTTGAAGCGAGAACTTTTACTTTCTTTTCTGGCATCCTCAGTGGCCAGGACCCGTCTGGAACAGGGTAAGTATTTAATAAATATTTTTCTTATCAAAAGAGATAGGAAAAGTGATTTTGTAACTTGGAAACATGGAAGAGGAAAATGGGAGGAATGCTACAATGCTTTGCTGAAATAGTGAAAATTGATGCTTGTAGTGTGTAATTATTAAAACAATCCACACTAAAGTGAGCTACTCATCTGGCAATGCAGTCTCTCCTGCCCCACTGGGAGCTGCAAGCATGGTCTTCCCAGTTTCCTGCCCCCTGCCAGCCCCTGCAGCTAGCCTGCTGAGACTGGCAACCTCTGACTCTAAACCTCTATCCCCTTATAATTAAGACTCTAGAGGCTTGAAATTTATCAGTCAGATTTATTACAGTAAATTCTCAACCCCCAAATGCCCACATAAGGAACTCAAAACTCAATTGATATTGGTACAAGCTGCTTATCTAGATTGGACAAATGAGCCCTATATTATTATATTGCTCTTCTATGATATCCATATCTACCTGTGGCTATTTCACACCATGTAGATCCAGTACATCTTCTTCCTCCATCTTTCTCTGTCCTTCTCTCTTCTCTCTGTCTCCCTGTTTCTTCTATAAAACTTTTAGCCCCGCATACTTTTTTAAGGTAAATAAAAACACTTTATCATAAAAATTAAAGATTTACATGGAAAATTGTTCAGATAAACACATTAAAATTGATTTGTGGGAAATTAAAGAGTAAGGTGGTAGACATGTAAAACATTGCTAAGTTAATTGAAATATGGGTTAGAAACATTTTTTGATAGAATTGAAGATTTACATGGAAAATATTTCTGAAAAATTGTAGAAAAATGTAAAAAAATCATGTTAGAATTGAAGGTTATAATGGAAAAGTTTATATAGATATAATAAAGGTAGGTATAAAAGTATCCCTGGGTTGATTGAAAGTGGAATTATAAACATTTTCTGATATACTTGAAGATTTACATGGAAAATATTTCTGATAAAACTGAAAAACTATATAGAAAAAACATGTTAACATTCAAGATTATCGATCTTGCCTCGGAGCACCACAGACAGATATCAGCTAAAGCCAGGTGCCCTGACAGAGTCTGGGTCTAACATTGCTTGGGTCCTATCCTGTCAGGCTCTAGCCTGCACCCAGAGCCTGAACAGCTCGGCAGGCCATTTGTACCCCAACCTGATGGTGCACCAACCCAGGTGGAGGGGTCATCTGCCCTACAGAGTGATCAACACTTGGATAAGGTCCCTGCAGCATCCACCATCTGCACCCCCTGAAGAAGCAGACAGGCAACAACATGCTCACAGAGACAACCCAAGTAGAGCATTCCTTGGTGCAGGACACATTAGGGCTCCAAGGGCACCTAAGAGGAGGGTAACACATCAGCAACCTGAGCCAGGGGGAACCCAGACATCCAGAGGTGCGGAATTAGCCTTAAGGGCTCACAGGAGGTTCAAACACCAGTCAGTGACAACAAGACCAACTAAAACCAGAGATAGCCAGATGGCCAAAGGCAAACATAGGAATGTTACTAACAGAAATCAAGGCAACATGGCAGTATCAGAACCCAATTCTCTGACAACAGGAAGTACTGGATACCCCAACACACCAGAAAAACAAGATTTGGTTTTAAAGTCACTGGTCATGATGCTTTTAGAGGAACACAAAAAGGACATAAATAAATCTCTTAAAGAAATACAGGAGAAAATAGAGCAAAAGGTAGAAACACTTACAAGGGAATCACAAAAATCATTTAAAGAAATTCAGGAGAAAATGGGTCAAAAGATAGATAGATAGATAGATAGATAGATAGATAGATAGATAGATAGATAGATAGATAGGGAGGAAATGCAAAAATCACTTAAAAAATACAAGAGAACTTGGGTCAACATGCAGAAGTCATGAAAGAGGAACCACAAAAATCTCTCAAAGAGTTACATGAAAACACAAACAAGCAAGTGAAAGAACCATCCAGGATCTAAAAACAGAAGTAGGAACAACTAAGAAATCACAAAGGGAGACAACTTTGGAGATAGAAAACCTTGGGAAGAAATCAGGGGCCATAGATGCAAATATCAATAGCAGAATACAAGAGACAGAAGAGAGAATCTCAAAAGCAGAAGATTCCATAGGAACCATGGACTCAACAGTCAAAGGAAATGCAAAATGCAAAAGGCTTGTAACCCAAAACATCCAGGAAATCCAAAGCACATTGAGAAGACCAAAACTAAGGATTATAGGTAAAGAAGAGAGTGAAGATTTACAACTTAAAGGGCCAGCAAATATCTTCAACCAAATAGTGGAAGAAAACTTTCCTAACCTAAAGAGAGAGATGCCCATGAATATACAAGAAGTCTACAAAACTCCAAACAGACTGGACCAGAACAGAAAAACCTCCCGTGATATAATAATCAAAACCCAAAATGTACTAAACAAAGAAAGAATATTAAAGGCAGTAAGAGAAAAAGGCCAAGTAACATGTAAAGGAAGACCTATAAGAATTACCCCAGAATTCCCACTTGAGACCATAAAAGCTAGAAGATCCTGGGCAGACCTCATGCAGATTTTAAGAGAACACAAATGCAGGCCAAAACTAGTATACCCAGCAAAACTCTCATTCACCATAGAGGGAGAAACCAAGATATTCCAAGACAAAACCAAATTCAGACAATATCTTTCCACAAACCCAGCCCTACAAAAGATAATAGGGGGGAAAACACCAACACAAGGACTGAATCTATACCCTGGAAAAAGGAAGATAGCAACCTTTTTCATCAAACCCAAAAGAAGAAAACTGATCAAATTAAACAATAACATCAAAAATGACAGGAAGHAATAATCACTATTCCTTAATATCTCTTAACATCAAGGGACTCAATTCCCCAATAAAAAGACATAGACTAAGAGACTGGATATGGATAGAGGACCCTACATTTTGCTGCATACAAGAAACATACCTCAGTGTCAAAGACAAACACTACCTTAGAGTAAAAGGCTGGAAGACAATTTTACAAGCAAATGGTTTTAGGAATTAAGCCAGAGTAGCAACTCTAATATCAGATAAAAATGACTTTCAACCTAAAGTCATCAAAAGAAACACTGAAGGACACTTCTTGCTGGTCAATGGAAAAATTCACCCTGAAGAACTCTCAATTCTCAACATCTATGCTCCAAATGCAAGAGAACCCTCATTCAGAAACGAAACTTTACTAAAGTTCAAAGCACACATTGCAACTAACACAGTAATTGTGGGTAACTTCAACACTCCACTATCCTCAATGGACCGATCAGGAAAACAAACTAAACAGGGACACAGTGAAACTAATTGAAGCTTTAGACCAATTGTATTTAACAGACATATATAGAACATTTCATCCTAAAGCAAAAGAATATACCTTTCTCTCAGCACCTCATGGTACCTTCTCCAAAATCGACCATATAATTGGTCACAAGACAGACCTCAACAAATATAAGAAGATCTAAATAATCCCATGCATCCTATCAGATCTATCAGATCTATCTTTTACTATGGAGTAAAAGTGGTCTTCAATAGCAACAAAAACAACAGAAATCCCACATACACATGGAAACTGAACAATACTCTACTCGATGATTCCTTGGTCAAGGAAGAAATAAAGAAAGAAATCAAAGACTTTTTAGAATTCAATGAAAATGAAGGTACAACTTACCCAAATCTTTGGGACACAATGAAAGCAGCTCTAAGAGGAAAATTCATAGCCCTGAGTGCCTCCAAAAAGAAACTGGAGAGAGCATACACTAGCAGCTTAACTGCACATCTGAAAGCCCTGGAACAAAAAGAAGCTTCTTCACTCAGGAGGAGTAGAAGACAGGAAATCATCAAACTCAGAGCTGAAATCAATCAAGTTGAAACTAAGAGAATCATACAAAGAATCAACAAAACCACGAGCTCGTTCTTTGAGAAAATCAACAAGATAGATAAACCCTTAGCCAGACTAACCAAAGGGCACAGAGACAGTATCCAAATTAACAAAATTAGAAATGAAAAGGTAGATATAAAAACAGAAACTGAGGAAATTAAAAAAGTCATCAGATC
>BDUI01000052.1:132518-161547 GCA_002335545.1 Apodemus speciosus | reverse complement strand
TCCTTTGTGATTGGGTTACCTCACTCAGGATGATATTTTCTAGCTCCATCCATTTGCCTAAGAATTTCATGAATTCATTGTTTTTAATAGCTGAGTAGTACTCCATTGTGTAAATGTAGCGCATTTTCTGTATCCATTCCTCTGTTGAGGGACATCTGGGGTCTTTCTAGCTTCTGGCTATTACAAATAAGTCTGATATGACCATAGTGAAGCATGTGTCCTTATTACATGTTAGAGCATATTCTGGGTATATGCGCTTATAGTGCTATGTCCAATTATCTGAGGAAACACCAAACTGATTTCCAGAGTGTTTTTCCCAGCTTGCAATCCCACCAGCAGTGAAGGAGTGTTCCTCTTCCTCGACATTGTCTCCAGCATATGCTGTCCCCTGAGTTATTGATCTTGGCTGTTCTGAGTGGTGTGATGTGAAATCTCAGAGTTGTTGTGATTTGCATTCCCCCAATGACTAAAAATGTTGAACATTGTTTTTGGTGTTTCTCAGCCATCCAGTATTCCTCAGTTGAGAATTCTTTGTTTAGCTCTGGATCACATATTTAATAGGGTTATTTGTTTCTCTGGAGTCTAACTTCTTGAGTTCTTTGTATATATTGGATATTAGCCCTCTCTTGGATGTAGATTGGTAAAGAGTTTTTCCCATCCTGCTGGTTGCCTTTTTGTCCTATTGATAGTGCCCTTTTCCTTACAGAAGCTTTGCAATTTTATGAGGTCCAATTTTTCAATTCTTGATCTTAGAGCATAAGCTATTGGTGTAGTATTCAGGAAATTTTCCCCTGTGCCATGTGCTCCAGGTTCTTCCCCACTTTCTCTTACATTAGATTCAGTATATCTGCTTTTATATGGATGTCTTTGATTCACTTGGACTTGAGGTTTGTACAAGGAGATAAGAATGGATCGATTTGCATTCTTCTGCATGATAGCCACCAGTTGAACCAGCATCATTTGTTGAAAAGGCTATCTTTTCCCATTGAATGATTTTAGCTCCTTTGTCAAAGATCAAGTGACCATAGTTGTATGGGTTCATTTCTGGGTTCGATTCTATTCCATTGATCTTCCTGACTATCTCTGTAATAATACCATACAGTTTTTTTTTTATCACTATTACTCTGTAGTAGAGCTTGAGGTCAAGAATGGTGATTCCACCAGAAGTTGTTCTATTGTTGAGAATAGTTTTCACTATCCCGGGTTTTTTGTTATTCCAGATAAATTTGGAAATTGCTCTTTTTAAATCTATGAAGAATTGAGTTGTAATTTTGATGGGGATTGCATTTTATCTGTTGATTGCTTTAGGCAAGATTATATTAACCCTGTCAATCCATGAGCATGGGAAATCTCTCTATCTTCTAAGATCTTATTCAATTTCTTTCTTCAGAGTCTTGTAGTTCTTGTCATACTTGCACTTGCTTGGTTAGAGTCACACCAAGGTATTTTATATTATTTGTGACTATTGTGAAGAGTGGTATTTCTCTAATTTCTTTTGCAGCCTTTTTATCCTTTGAGGAGAGGAAGGCTACTGATTTGTTTGAATTAATTTTATATCCAGCCACTTTGCTGAAATTTTTTATCAGGTTTATGAGTTCTCTGGTGGAACTTTTGGGGTCACTTAAGTATAGTATCATATCATCTGCAAATAGTGATACTTTGACTTCTTCCTTTCCAATTTGAATCCCTTTGACCTCTTTTTGTTATCTAATTCCTCTGGATAGGACTTTGAGTACTATATTGAAGAGGTAGGGAGAGAGTGGACAGCCTTGTCTGCTCCCTGCTTTCAGTGGGATTGCTTTAAGTTTCCCTCCATTTAGTTTTTATGTTGGCTACTGATTTGCCATATATTGCTTTTACTATGTTTAGGTACGGGCCCTGAATTCCTGATCTTTCCAAGACATTTATTATGTAGAGGTGTTGCATTTTGTCAAATGCTTTCTCTACATTTAAGGAAATAATCATGTGGGTTTTTTTCTTTCAGTTTGTTTATATAGTGAAACACATTGATGGATTTATGTAAATTGAATAATCCTTTCATCCCTGGGATGAAGCCTAGTTGATCATGATGAATGATCATTTTGATGTGTTCTTGGACTCAGTTGGGAACAATTTTATGGAGTATTTTTGCATCGATATTTATAAGGGAAAATGGTCTAAAGTTCTCTTTCTTTGTTGGGATTTTGTGTGCTTTAGGTATCAGAGTAATTGTGGCTTCATACAGTAAGTTTGGTAGTGTTCCTTCTGTTTCTATTTTATGGAATAATTTGAAGAGCATTGGTGTTAGGTCTTTGAAGACCTGGTAAAACTCTGAATTAAACCTGGACTTTTTTTGGTTGGAAGACTATTAATGACTGCTTCTATTTCTTTAGGAGTTATGGGATTGTTTAGATCATTTATCTAATCCTGACTTAACTTTGGTACCTGGTATCTGTCTAGAAAATTGTCTGTTTAATCTAGATTTTCCTCTTTTGTTGAATATAGGCTTTTGTAATAGGATCTGATGATGTTTTGGATTTCCTCAGTATCTGTTGTTATGTCTCCCTTTTAATTTCTGATTTTGCTGATTGCGATACTGTCTCCATTCCTTCTGGATAGTTTGGCTAAGAGTTTATCAATCTCGTTGGTCTTTTCAAAGAACCAGCTCCAGGATTTGTTGATTTTTTTTGTATAGTTCTTTTTGTTGCTACTTGGTTGATTTCATTTCCTGCCTTCTACTCCTCTTGGGTGTATTAGTTTCTTTTTATTCTAGAGCCTTCAGCTGTGCTGTTAAGCTATTAGCATATGCTCTTTCCATTTTCCTTTTGGAGGCACTCAGAGCTATGAGTTTTCGTTTTGGCTCTGCTTTCATTGTGTTCCATAAATTTCGGTATGTTGTGCCTTCGTTTTCATTAAATTTTAAAAAGTCTTTAATTTCTTTCTTTATTTCTTCCTATGACTTCCAAACAAGTTATTGTTGAATAGAATGTTGTTTAATTTCTAAGTGTATGTGGGTTTTCTGTTGTTTTTGTTGTTATTGAAGGCCAGCCTTATTTTGTGGTGATCTGATAGGGTGCATGGAATAATTTCAATCTTCTTATGTCTGCTGAGGTCTTATTTTGTGACCAATTATATGGTCAGTTTTGGAGAAGGTACCATGAGATGCTGAGAAGTAATATTCTTTTGTTTTAGGAAAAAAAATGTCCTATAGATATCTGTTAAATGCACTTGGTTCATAACTACTGTTAGTTTCACTGTTTCTCTGTTTAGTTTGTGTATCACTGATGATGAGAGTGGGGTGTTCAAGTTTCCCAATCTTATTGTGTGGGGTGCAATGTGAACTTTGAGCTGTAATAGAGTTTCTTTTATGAATGTGGGTGTCCTTGTATTTAGAGAATATATGTTCAGAACTGAGAGTTCATCTTGGTAGCTTTTTCCTTTGATGAGTATATATTGACCTTCCTCATCTTTTTTGATTACTTTAGGTTGAAAGTCGATTTTATTCGCTATTAGAATGGCTGCACCAGCTTGTTTCTTTGGACCATTTGCTTAGGAAATTGTTTTCCAGCCTTTTACTCTGAGGTAGTGTCTGAAGTGAGTTTGCTGTATGCCGCAAAATGTTGGGTCCTGCTTATGTATCCAGTCTGTTAGTCTATGTCTTTTTATTGGAGAATTGAGTCCATTGATATTAAGAAATATTAAGGAGAAGTGATTGTTGCTTCCTGTTGTTTTTGTTATTAGAAGTGGAGTTATGTTTGTGTGGCTCTCTTCTTTTTGATTTGTTAAAAGAAGGTAATTTCTAGCTTTTTCTAGTGTGTAGTTTCCCTCCTTTTGTTGGTGTTTTCCATTCATTATCCTTTAAGGGTTAGATATGTGGAAAAACATTGTGTAAATGCATTTTTGTCATGGAATACCTTGGCTTCTCCATCTATGGTAATTGAGAGATTTGCTGGGTATAGTAGCCTGGGTTAACATCCGTGTTCCCTTAGGGTCTGTATGACATCTGCCTAGGATCTTCTGGTTTTCATAGTCTTTGGTGAGAAGTCTGGTGTAATTCTGATAGGTCTACTTTTGTATGTTACTGGACCTTTATTCCCTTACTGTTTTTAATATTCTTTCTTTGTTAGTGCATTTGTTGTCTTAATTATTATGCAATGGGAGGAATTTCTTTTCTGGTCCAATCTATATGGAGTTCTGTAGGCTTCTTGTATGTTCATGGTCATCTCTTTCTTTAGGTTAAGGAAGTTTTCTTCTAATTTTTGAAGACATTTATTGGCCCTTTATGTTGGAAATCTTCACTGTCTTTTATACTTATAATCCTTAGGTTTGGTCTTCTCATTTTGTCTTGGATTTCCTGAATGTTTTGGATCGGGAGCTTTTTGTACTTTACTTTTTTTTTTTTTGACGTTTGTGCCAATGCTTTCTATAGTATCTTCTGCATCTGAGATTCTCTCTTTTATCTCTTGTATTCTGTTGTTGATGCTTGCAGCCATGATTCCTGACTTCCTTCCTAGGTTTTTCTATGTCTGGACTTGTTTCCCTTTGTGATTTCTTTATTGTTTCTACCTCCATTTTTAGATCCTGGATGGTTTTGTTCAATTCCTTCACCTATTTGGTTGTGCTTTCCTGTAATTATTTAAGGGCTTCTACCTGTTTACCTGTATTCTCCTGTATTTCTCTAAGGGAGTTATTTATGTCCTTCTTGAAGTCCTCTATCAGCATCATGAGCTGTGATTTTAAATCCAAATCTTGCTTTTCTGGTGTGTTGCGGTATGGAGGGCTTGCTGTTGTGAAAGAAGTGTGTTCAGATTGTGCCATGTTATCTTGATTTCTGGTGATAATCTTACTTTTTTTTGCCTTTTTCCATCTGGTTATCTCTGATGTTAGTTGGTCCTGTTGTCTCTGCCTGTTGCTTGTCCCTCCTGTGGGCTTGCAAGCCTGCCTCAGCACCCCTGGGTGACTGGTACTCGCCTGGTACAGAGTGCTGTGGCACTCCTGTGTTCCCTGAGCTGTGTTCCCTGCTCCTGGGTGCAAGTGGAGCCCTGACTGACCCTGTCCCAGCTGCTCTGCCACTCCTGTGCTCCATGTGCTCCTGGCTGTACCTGACTACTCAGTTGCAGGAGAGAAGATGGTTCTTCTGTATTTTGTTAGGAATTAATTTGTATAGATATTTGTGTTCTCTTTCAATTCGTTTGTCATGTTATATAACATCTATTAACAGAATATCACTATCATATTTAAGGTGGAAATACTAAAAGAATATCCCTCAAGGGACATTGCAACCCTTTCTAAATTTATAATCTGTTTGTAGTTGTACAAGTGCTAGTTATATCATACTAGGTATAACTATGACCAGGTTGCTTGTATAATGTGTTTAAAATTGTACTAGGGTAGTAATACTATGTTCAGGCATTATTATCATCTGCTTATTATTTTAATTTGGAAATTAATCATGACATAAAGTATTATGATTGTATGTCAGTTTCAAAGGTGTAGACTTTTGATGGCTATATCTTAGTTGTCAACTTCACTACATTTGTAATTAATTAACAAAACCCCACAAATAGAGGACATAACAGTGAGTTTTGTTGTTGTTGTTGTTGTTGTTGTTGTTGTTGTTGTTTGCTTACGTTTAAATAGGAATATCCAGGCTGGAGAGATGGCTCAGTTGTTAAGAACACTGACCGCTCTTCCAGAGGTCCCAGGTTCAATTCCCAGTAACCACATGGCAGCTCACAACCATATGCAGTGTGATCTGATGCTCCCTTCTGGTATGTCTGAAGTCAACAACCTTGTACTCATAACTAACACATAAATAAAACTTAAAAAGTATCATTTGAAAAATAGGAAAATCCACTTCTAATTTGGATCTTGAGATGGAGAGGCACACATCTTTAATCTGCATCTTCAGACATTTTAAAATACACCTTTAACCTGGTGCATACCTTCTAGTGGCAACATATTTAAGGACATGGAAGAAAAAAGCTTCTGTTCTTTGCCTGCTACTCTTGCCTTAGTAGCAAGTTAATTCTTTCAATGGCATTAGAGCCTACTTCTTTGGGATTACAACTTCTACTGAAGACCAGATAAAACATTTAACCTTGAGTACTGGGCAATTTCTGGTTTCTTAGATTTTTCCATTCATAGCCAGTCATTGATGGATTAGCTGGACCAAAACCTGTAAGTCATTGTAATAAATTCAGTTTCTATATTTACACACAAAGATACCATTCCATAAGTTTAATTGCTCTAGACTCTGGAGCAGTGGTTTATAACCTTTCTAATGTTGTAACCCTTTGATACAGTTCCTCATGATGAAGTAACTCCCAAGCATAAATTATGTTTGTTGCTACTTTCTAACTGCAATTTTGCTAGTTATGTACAGTAATGTGTGTGTATACATATACATACACATACACATATACGTATATATATATGTATATATACATGTGTGTGTGTTTTCTTATGGTTTTTAGTGACCCCAGTAAAAGGTTTATTTGACTTCCAAAAGACTCACAACCCACAGTTGGAGAACAACTGCTCTAGAATTTAGAGAATCCTAACTAACATAATACCTATACATTTTCTGCAAGGCTCTTTTTAAGTATAAAATATCACGAGCAAGTACCATGGAAATCATGATGCTGATCTCCCTAGAAACTTGGAACAAGTACTGAATGGATATATTCCACCAAGAGTTCAGGATAACGACTTGATTCATATGCACACATGGAACACGACTTTTGATAATAAAGGATTAATTCAGAGTGCCCTCTAACATAAGAACTTGAAGAAGGCTGTTTCTTCTACTCATCTTTTTTTATTATGTTCTTTGCTTTATTTGTCTCTCTTGCCAAAGTATCTGAGAGAACACATTAGAGACTTAAAAATTCCGTTAGTGATTTTTTATAATACAGTCCACATGACTTTAAACTCTAAAACACTTTGTAAAACCTTAAGTTTTGAAGATACAGAGTAGCATCATGAAAAGCAGATAGAAGAGAATAAAGAGTGTACTCTCCTCCAATGGCTCTGTGTCTCAGCTTATAGTGATCATTGTTAAGGAAATGTATAAGGCACAGTAGAGATCCATTTTACAGAAATTGTGTATAAAAGTGCTTTCTGCTTAGTGGCACTAGAAAAAGCAGGACCAAGGAATATGATTGAAATGTACCAAAGGCCATTGTGATAAAGTATATGTGTTCTGTTTATAAATGGTGTCAGTTGATAACCTTCTGTTATAGGAACTCTTTTTCTCTGTTTGCTTGCTTGCTTGCTTGCCTGCTTGCTTGTTTGTTTGTTTGTTTGTTTGTTCATTGTTTGGTTTTGGGGGAGGCCCCTATTTTCTGTAGCTTAATATTTGGGAAGGATGAGAAGATGATCACCATAAAGGGAACGATGCTCACAGATGATCAACACACAGCTAGCTCAGAAGATGGAGAAAAATAACTTTTATTTTCTCACCGGTTTTTCATTCAATATGGATGACATCTTATATCCATGGCAAGAATTCTTTTGTTTTCTGACTTATTCCTGTTTATTTTTCTCAACATCCTGTCTATATTCTACTTCTGTTTCTACATTTTCATTTAACATTCTTTTGTTTGAGTTCCCTACTTGTTTTTCACAGAGTTGGAGAAGTATTAAGGAGGTTTTAAGCCATAGGTGACATGTTTATGAGATAAACACACTACTGTCCCTCATCCTAGCTGCCTGGAAGCCAGTTTTCTGCCAGCAGATTTCAGATGAAGATGTAGAACTCTCATTTCCTCCTAGATGCTGCCATGTTCCTGCCTTCATGATAATGGACTGAAACTCTGAACCTGTAAGCCATACTCAATTAAATGTTGTTTTTTTAAGAGTTGCCTTGGTGATGGTGTCTGTTCACAGAAGTAAAACACTAAGACATTGTGTCAAATAAATCTCAGTGCTTTAGTTTAACATGGGCAGTGCTCAGGGAGAGAGATATAATCTCTTATCCCTGATCACCATGAAGAAGGAAAGGGACAAAACTCTTCTGATCTAGCTCAATCATTCAAATGCAGTACAGATACTTCACCATCAGAGCATACATGCTCCCCAAAAAATGTAACTAGCAAAATGTTTCCAACAACTGATGCTGAGAAGATATGGGATACATTATGCAAAACTCACCATCTGGTAAAGGTGGCAAATATCTGAATTGAGAAGTTGATGACAGTGCCAGTAACCAATGACTTTTCAAAAAAAGCTGAAATGCCAGTCACTTGGAGTTGCTATGTGGGTATCTTTTCCTTTCTCAGAGTTTCACCCTTATCTGATTAGTAGTAATCCTTACTTTTATCATATACTGCCTTTATAAATCTTTGTCCAATCAGAGGTACTCAGTTTCTGTTAATCTCTCTATCAGTAGAACAGAATCTTTGTAAATTTGAACTCTATTTACAATTATGGGTAGTTACGGTAAATATGGGAAATTAATAAATATAAACAATAACATAACAGACATTAAAAGGTCAGTTCTACAGCAACTACTGTTTTTTTCTCAGTAATACAATTGCATTATCTTTTCTTTAGGAATTGGTACCAGAAATAATGCGTCTCTAAGCAGGTGTGGTTGTACATGCCTTTAATCTCAGCACTTGGGAGGTAGAAGCAGGTGGATCTCTATGAGTTCAAGGTCAGCCTGCTCTACAAAGTGAGTTATATGACAGTCAAGGCTACACAGAAAAACTTTGTTTCAAAAACCCAAAATAAAATACAAACAAAAACCAACCAACCAACCAAAAAAGCAAGTCATTTTCTTTTTTCCTTCTCTTTTCCAAGGGAAGGAGGTTGAAGGATTATCAGTATCAGAGACACTGAATATGGGTAAAATACATGATAAACAAGTTCTATGAAAAAAGAAATTGTTTTATGTGTATGTGTGTATGTGTGAAAGAGGAGAGAGAGAGAGAGAGAGAGAGAGAGAGAGAGAGAGAGAGAGAGAGAGAGAGAGAGAGAGATACTCTCCAAAGTCCATTGGCATGACTACAAAGGAAAAATGTCATAAAAACTCTATTTTAATTCAGGAAAACATCCTCCATGGTTAGAATTACTGGTTTTATTTTATACAAGCAATGTTCAATAACAATTCTAAATATAATATTTAACCATAATAGATTCTGCATTATTAGAGAAAATAAAATTATTAAGATAGGTTTGGAGGTCAAGCTTTCCCAAATTAAAGATGTCATAACAACAGAGAAGATTCTCAGTAACCTGACCTTCCTGTTCCTAAGGAAAATCAAGTATAAGTATTTTCTGTTACATTAAATGTCATGTAATCTTTCATGCTACTTATTATAAGACATGAAGATCAACAATTTCTAGGATGTGTTCTAAACATGCTTAAATTTAATCTTTAGATTTTATACATAAAATGACATTTAGTGCTTCTGAAATGTGCTCCTTTGCTGACTAATAAGTGTGATGAACATGAGCTGGTTGAACAACTAATACAGAGTATACAATAAATTGAGTGTTTCTTTGAATTTTGTTCATTTACTTTTATTTTGTTTTTCCGAAGCATTACAAACACACCACCTGCTCTTCTGCAAATGAAAGTTTACTATTTTTACAAATTAATTTTGGCATAAAATTGTGCATATTTACTGTGTTTGTTGTCAGATATATAGTTTACAAATATTTTCTCTCATTCTATAGATTGCCTCTTCATTCACTCGATCAACTGAAATATGATACTCAAAATATTTTTAAGTTTGGAGATGAGCTTAAATTCTGGAACTTATATGAAATTACAAGGAAAAAACAACTCCACAAAGTTGGAGTCTAACCTCCATGTGGGCACACCAACATACTACTACTACTACGACTCCTACTACTACTACTACTACTACTACTACTACTACTACTACTACTACTTCTATTACTACTAAATCTACTTCTATTACTACTTTGACTACTTATACTACTACTACTACTGCTACTACTAATTTTAATTTAAGAGTTTTTGTTCTATTGTCAATTGTGCTCATTTACATACTAAGTATTTATCAAATCTACTCTAAACTTTCAAGTCTGCTATGCAGAACGTTTGATGTAATTGCATTCATCTAATTTTGGGTAACATTTTCTTTAAGTATTTCTTCCCCAATTAATATATAGTAAATGAGATAAAATAAGTAAAAAAAAATTAGATTATGTCTTTCAAACGACATAAAAATAATATGAGAAATAAAAATAAGAAAATAAGAATTCAATAAGAATAAAAAATGTAAGAGGAACTTGTAAAGAAAACAATAAATAAACTGAGAAATATGAGGTACATGGAGTCTAAGAGATTTAAGAAGGCAGAGAAGTACTGATTCTTAAGAGTTGAATAGGACAATACAGACCATTCCAAGAAAAATGCTACAGCACAAGGAAATATGACCTAGAAGGGCACACAGTGAAGAGTTTGAGAGAAAGGGTATTTCTAGTAGAAGGAGTTAGGTGATTAGAAGTGGTTTTTTTTTCTTTTTTGCTAGAAAGAGACTTCTCTTGGTATATAATGGATACTTGGTAGATTTTCCAGTCAGTGATCATAAATGTGGAATGTGAGTGACAGTGGTATACAGAAGAAAGTAAAAAAGTAGCTGTGTGCACAAACATTTCAAGAAGGGATGTGCTTGGTCAGAGATTAGAGACCATAATTTAATGTATCTTATTAAGTTCCAGGGGTGATAGCATCTAGAAGTTTATGTCTGTACCAATTTTTTTTATAAGTAGTTATGTAGTATTGATTCTAATTAAAAGTCATGTGAGGACGGATTGGAAGCTATAAAGGTACTGCTACCATGAGCATTTTCCATTTCTATTTTGAGTTTGGCAAAGACAGACTAGTGAGTGTCACTATCAGTTCACCAAAAAGAAATGAAATTCAATTACTTTTCTCCCATATTCAATATTATGGAAATGAAAAAAATCAATACATTAGCTGGTGGCACTGGACAATTTTTAATTGTACATTTTGGTGACAGGTACAACAGGCACCAACATAAGATGATGGTTCCCAATCCCCCCATTGGTATGACCTGGCCTCAGATGAATCTTTCAAAAAAAAAAAAAAAACTCTTCCTCTCTTTCACCTTGAATATAGCAAATAAATTTGCTGTCTAAGCAATAAAAGTTTACATTGCATTGAAACTTATGTGAAATGAACAAATATACAGAAATAATCAAGAAAGAGAATTACAATACCCTAGCTGTTCTAACTCTGCTAAAAGCTTAGTTCTTTTTCATTAGCTCACTGAGTGTTTCATTAACTCTTTGCTCAAAAAAATATGAGAGGACCCCCCCACCTTTTAACTTACAACAAATTGATTCCAAGTTCTTCATAGTCTATAATGAAAAGACAAAGAATTTTATCAATTATTTGTTCTCTATTGGCAATTTTCACTTGCTAGTGTATTATAAAGAAGAATTTAAATATAAGCTGCTGGTTTTGGAGAAAATGTGTATTATCTCTTGGGTTTGGGGATTCTTTCCCATTAACCTTCATGGCATGCTTCTGTGCTCTTCTAGCACAGTGTTCAATGGGGCACATGTCTACAGTATTCTCAGGAAGGAAACACTGAGCTTCTAATGAAACTGAGGTCTCTGCCCTTCTTGCAAAGAAGATATGCTTTTAAAAAGCTTTACATTTGCAAACACAGATGAAATTTCATCTGCTTTGCATCAGTGTAGTTTATAACTGGAAAACTTGGCAGTACATTTTGAAGTCCCATTATCAGTGTTTGTCCTTATGAGGGGGAAATAATATATTAACAGCTTGCTTTTTGTTTATTTTGCCTTTGCTTCAAAAAATAAAAAACAGTGGAGCCCTCACATTCTCTGCCCCTCATTCAGAGATTTATTCTGGGATGTTTTCAATGGAGCATCTTTAGAATGACAGCCAGATGGCTCCTTGGGTATTTGTGTACATTGCCAAACAACCTGGAACACTTGATCAGTACAAAAGGACTTGTGAAGTACTGAATCCACTTCCATAAAGACACTGGTTTATAAATAGAAAAAATGTTTAAAAATATTACTTAACATATTACTTAACATACTTGAAGTTTTCCCCTTTGAGAATGTAGTCATCAGAAAAAAATTATACTAAAGAGTTTAAAAACAGCAACAACAACAACAACAACAACAACAACAACAACAAAACCCAGCAGGTATTTGTTAGACCTTGGAAGTTCAGTTATATTTGAGGGATACAAAACAATTTAGATAGGATATTGACATTCATGTGAAGGAGTCCATCACGACCATGCCAAGGCAGATCTGTTCACTAATAATCTTTGTAAGGATAGGTATGCACATTTAGAGAAGACACATTTATCAATTAATGGGTGCAAAAGGAAAAGAAAAAAGAGAAAAGAAAGCAAGAAATTTGTGAGACAGTGCTTGAACTCGGATTGTTATTGATGCTACACACAAGACCACTAAGAGGAAGAAAAGCACTGGGTACTATAAGCACCTGTTTTCCCAGGGCTGCATTTTCCAGCATCAATCATTTCCATTATATATGCAAAGAATCAAAAGCTGATCAATCATGATGTCAATATAAAATCTGTTGAAGTTTTTAAGAAATTCCCACCTAACTCTGAAACATTTCTTTGCTTTCATTTTCAGCTTGGTTTATTTATATTATACCAAGCACTTAGATTTAGTTATTTTCTATTTTAATTTTTCATGAGTAAAGGGAAATTCTTTGGCCACAGGTAGTCTGAATTGTTATACATTATCATTTTATAAGAAGAATTTGTGAATATCTAAGTTTGTATTGCAAACTGTGTTCTGGTTCATTCAGAGATCTATCTCAAACTTCAAGTGGATTCAGAGTTGGGTGAAGCTTTTGATGTGAATTTCAATAACAACTTTCAGGCAAGATATAGCTACTTGTAGTGGCAAGACTCTTATGGGTCTATTTCATAGGAGGGGAACCAAACATGCTACTATAAACCTGGTACATAAAACAAAAACCCACAGAACTGTTTTTTATCTTTGAAATAGTATGTGTACCGTTTAATTTTAAATTATGCTTGGTTAAGGATGATTTGGGGGGATGTGCTATTTATGTTCTAGCCATTATGATCTTTGTTGAAGTAAGTTTCTTTGCCAGTGAAGAAGATGGTCTGATGAAAAGGATAAATCACCTTATATTCATGATGCTAGATGCAGTGTAACATAAGCCACCATATTGCTCATTCTGGGCACTTTATTCCCATTGCTGATACATTCCTCAAAAATCCTATTTCAGACTGAGCAAACTTGAGATCACAAAGCATCAAGATACTACTCTTGGAAGGGTAGTTGGATAAGCCATCTCTTCACAAAAGTGTAACTGGGTCTATTCACACACTTCATTTGGCCATTCTTAGGTAGCCAAATACTACCTCACACATACTTAAAAAGAACTTTCCTAACCAGAAATCTTCATTCTGAATGAAATGTTTTAAAAGCTGTGCCACTGGCAACTTTTATTGTTATATTTGACTAAAATAATTCTTTTAGCCTATAACATAACAGGAGAAAGAAACAAATATCTTCCCATGAAAGGCATCTCTGAGAAGATCAGATTATAAAACAGTGGGATAAAGACACTGAGTGGAGTCTAGACCATCTCCTAAATGGGGTGAATTTGAGCCAGTGTGAACTTCTGTGGGTCTCATTTTCATCATCCAAAACTAAAGAACTCTGTTAGGATTCAGGTCCAGTGTAGTACCAACATTATAGCTTTGCAAGCATGCAAGATAGCATGAATATTAATATTTGATTTTGCCTCATCTACACCTGCCCCTAGTTCATGTATTTAGTCTTGCAACTCAAAGTACTCTACTTGCTGATAATTAAATCAAGCAGGTAAATCTCCTTCTCATTCTGTGCACTAGCAGGGTAAATAGCTGCTGGTCATTAGAGACTCTCCAGACTTGGTTAGTTCTTCAAAAACTAATTTGAGCTGTTATACAGAGAATTTTAAGGAAAACACAAACAACAAGCAAACAAAAAGAACAAAAAAACAAAAGAAAAAACCCAAAATCAAAACTGAGAATAAGTCTAAGACAACAGGGACAAAATGATAAGCAGCTTTATTAGACAGAGGAATAAGATATTAACCAAATTATAATACCTATAGATAAGCAGTTGGCAATGCATTTGATTTTCTACATATACTTTTCCATTTTCCTCTATCTTTTGGGGCATCTTCTTCATGAAGCCCTGATGACTTCTGCAGCATTGGGTCTCTAGAAAGGTCCATCTGAGCTTTGAGAATTGCTGAGGGTAATGCAGATCCCAGCATACAGCTATTTCTCAGTCCCTAGTCTTTATAATTATCCTCAGAGCTATCTGTAGAAAGTACCTGTGAGTTCTTTGTTTCTCTTTTAGCTTGCTTTGGGAAAATCTCTCCTGCCTCTCTTTTTCCCTTGACTGAATTGTTGACAGTTTTTTCTTTATGTTCTGGTATTTAATTTTCTTCATGCCAATTCCCTCCAATATAGGTAGGGAAGAATCTATAAAATGAGAGACCAGAGTATGCAAGTCTTCCAGTTCATTTGTGTAGGCAGTCATGTGGGCGTATGCATAAGAATTATTGCTCTTTTGAGTTTTATACTTCTGAAGAAGAGCTTATTTATTTATTTATTTATATTCAATATATTCTTTATTTACATTTCAAATGATATCCCCTTTCCTATATCCCCCCTCCCTGAAAGTCTCATAAACCCTCTTCCCTCCCCCTGTTCCCCAATCACTCCCTTCCCATTCTCCTGTCCTGGTATTCCCATACCCTGCTGCACTGAGCCTTTCCAGGACCAGGGGCCTCTTCTTCCTTCTTCTTGGTCATACTACTCAGCTATTAAAAACAATGAATTCATGAAATTCTTAGGCAAGTGGGTGGAATGTCATCCTGAGTGAGGCAACCCAATCACCATGGTATGCTCTCACTGATAAGTGGATATTAGTCCAGAAGCTTGGAATTCCCAAGAAACAATTCAAATATCAAATGAAGAAGAGCTTCTTGCTACTCCAGTGATGTTCTGATGATAAAGGATAAATTTTCAGACCGTGGGAAAGCAAACAAAAGGTTGTCAGAACAAAATTTGTCTATAATCATTTGAGTATTTGAAAACCTCCTCACATCATACCAAAGCCCAGTAGCTCTTAAATCATTCTTTGCTAGCATGTTTAGTTAATAATGACACCCTAATTACTGAGTACTTATGCTTGGCCAAGAACTGTCCTAATTACTTTTAGTCATTTTATAACCACACTTTGATGAGATTTAAGTTTCACATATGAGAAAAACTGATTTAGAAAGTTTGAATAATTTGTCCAAGATAAAATAATAGAATTTGGCACTGACATTAGAAGCCTGGATCCACAGTCTATGTCTGCAAACTTTTTGCAACATCCTATCTTTCTTTTTTAAAGATTTATTTATTAATTATATGTTAAGTACACTATATCTGTCTACAGACACTCCAGAAGATGGAGTTAAATCTCATTATGGATGGTTGTGAGCCACCATTTGGTTGCTGGGATTAGAACTCAGGACTTTCAGAAGAGCAGTCAGTGCTCTTAAGCACTGAGCCATTACCCCAGCCCAGCATCCCATCTTTCTATAATTGATTCAAGACACACAATTTGGAAGTTTGGTACATGCTAGTGAGCCATGGTGAAGGATGTGGTTTAATTTCACCAAATAGCAAGAAATTATCCAAATCATCTTTTAAAATAAAGCACTTGTCAGAAGCCCACTTTACAAGAGGTGGTTGATTTGTCTATCCGTTCTCTCACAGTGAAAGATGACAGATCTGCATCTCCACATTACATCCTGATTTAATATGAGAAAAAAAATCTGCTTTGGGATTGGTACAGACACCTTAATTGAGTTCCATTTAATAACAAGAAATACAAATGCAGAGATAATTAAAGAAGTAGACCTCACCTTTTTATAGGAAGGAAAATACAGACCCAGGGAGTTGGAGGTTGATACTTGAGCATATTTTACTAGTGATAGTATGGAATTAACACCACCAATTTCCTTTTTCAGAGCTCATTCTTTCTGTTATCTTTTGGAAACACAAGTACCTAAAAAAATGCCACAGATGTGCTGCTGTCACGAGGCTTCCATATTTAATGTTTCCCTTTTTTCCTACTGTTAATGACAATGAAAAAAATGATGAGGAACCTATATAGGCCATCCCAATTCTAGAAGGTAGATAGTTCTCATACACTTCTGGGTCAGAAAGACCATATTCAGAACCTAGGTGACAAAAACCATGGAAAAGGTAGAAGCAAACTTGCCACTCCAGAGGGAGTAGTTCAATGTTGCTGAACCCAGCAATAATCACTTCTTCTCGAGGAGAAATTCTTTTGATGCAGAGAATCTTATCAGATCCTTTTTGAATTTAATCTTGAGAGGAAGGTAACTCTAAGCCTTAGGACTCTTAAGCAGATAAGCAAGTCATTCTATCCTTACAGCCTATGTGCTTTCTAAAGTTGGTCTCCAAACACCTGGTGCTAAAGAATACATAAAATAAAATCATAAAATCCTTGCAGGATTATTTAGCTGCAGAAATTGCTTTCTTTTCTTCCCTTTTGTATTAAAACACAGTCAAACCTGGTAAGATAAAGACTCAGGGGTTTCCATAATAAATTTCATAACATGAAACGATGGTGGACTTCTGACCCATGGAAGGCCCCCATCCTGGCAGCTCAGAGGGATGGCAAGAGCATCTTGTTAGGGTGTGTACAAAAAAAATCTTCACCAAAGCTTTCCTTCCCTGATTTACTTAGGACCTGAAGATTGCCACTTTAGAGACTCCTCCTACTGTGATTTGCTAAACCTGTCTCCCTGATTCATAGGTATGTCATAAATCCTGCCTGTACATTTATTTAATTACATTAATGACCTTGTATACTTATTTAGCTCTATCTAGCAACTCCATTTCTCTGTTCAACTGCATATAATAAATATGCTGAGCTTCTAGGGTGCTGAAGTTTCTCCAGTAGAGAGCTGAGGCCTCTGATTCTAGCCTTTGGTGTGTGTGTGTCTACCTGTCCTTTGCTATTCAACTCAGGTTCAAGTCCCAGGAGACTGTGAATACATACAGCACTAAAATCTGAGTATATTATATGTTCATATATACATACATATATAGATACATACATACATACATACATACATACATACATACATACATACATACATACTGGGATTTAAATTACTGAGCATCAGGGGTTGAAATGCACTATCAACAATATTCTTTTTTTTCTTTTTTTCTATTAGATATATTCTTTATTTAAATTTCAAATTATTTTCCCTTTACTCACTGCTCCCCCCGAAAGTTCCATAAGCCAACTCTTCTACCCCTGTCCCCAATCAACACGCTCCCACTTCCCTGACCTGGTATTCACCTACACTGCTACGTGGAGCTGTTTCAGGACCAGGGGCCTCTTCTCCCTTTGAAGTCCAACAAGGCCATCCTCTGCTGTCTATGCATCTGGAGTCATGGGTAACTCCATGTGTACTATCTAGCTGATGTTTTTTTCCCTGGGAGCTCTTTGAGTACTGGGTGGTTCATATCACTGTTCCAACTATGGCACTGCCAACACCTTCAGCACCTGGGGCCCTCTCTCTAGCTCCCCCATTGGGGACGCTGTGCTCAGTTCAATGACTGGCCAAGAGTGTCCCTTTCTGTATTTGTCATGCACTAGCAGAGCCTCCCAGGTGACAGCTATATCCAGCTTCAGTGAGCAAGTACTTGTGAGCATTGATAATAGTGCTTCGGTTTTGTAACTGTATATGGGTTGGATCACTAGGTGGGGTAGTCTCTGGATGGTCTTTCCCTCAGACTCTGCTCCACACTTTGTCTCTGTATCTCCTTCTGTGAGTATTTTGTTTCCCCCTCTAAGAAGGACCAGAGTATCCATACATTGTTCTTCCTTCTTCTTGGGCATCATTTGATATGTGGATCATGTCTTGGGTATTCCACTTCTGGGCTTATAGCTACTTATCAATGAGTGAATACTATGTGTGTTCTTTTGAGATTGGGTTACCTCACTTAGGATGATATTTTCCAGTTCCACACATTTGCCTAAGAATTTCATGAATTCATTGTTTTAATAGCAGAGTAGTATTCCACTGTGTAAATATACCATATTTTCTGTATTCATTCCTCCACTGAGGGACATCTGGGTTCTTTCCAGTTTCTGGCTATTATAAATAAGGCTGCTATGAACATAGTGGAGCATGTGTCCTTATTGCATGCTGGGAAATCCTCTGGGTATATGCCCAGGAATGATATAACAGGGTCCTCCGGTAGTACCAAGTCCAGGTTTCTGAGGACATGCCAGACTGATTTCCAGAGTGGCTGTACCAGCTTGGAATCCCACCAGCAGTGTAGGAGTGTTCCTCTTTCTCCACATCCTCACCATCACCTGCTGTCTCCTGAGTCTTGATCTTAGCCATTCTGACTGGGTAAAATCTCAGTGCTGTTTTGATTTACATTTCCCTGATGACTAAGGATGTTGAACATTTCTTTAGGTGCTTCTCAGCCATTCACTATTCCTCAGGTGAAAATTCTTTGTTTAACTCTGTACACCATTTTTTAATAGGGTTATTTGGTTCTCTGAAATCTAACTGCTTGAGTTCTTTGTATATATTGGATATTAGCCCTCTGTCAGATGTATGGTTGGAAAAGATATTTTCCCAATCTGTTGGTTGATATTTTTTCCACTTGACAGTGTCCTTTGCCTTGCAGAAACTTTGCAATTTAATGAGGTCCCATTTGTCAATTCTTGATCTTAGAGCATAAGCTATTGGTGTTCTGTTCATGAAACTTTCCCCTCTGTCCATGTGCTCAAGGCTCTTCCCCAGTTTCTTTTTTATTAGTTTCAGTGTGTCTGATTTTATGAGGATGTCTTTGATCCACTTTACTTGAGCTTAGTACAAGTGGATAAGAATGGATCAATTTGCATTCTCCTGTATGCTGACCTCCAGTTGAACCAGCACCATTTGTTGAAAAGGCTATCTTTTTCCACTGGATGGTTTTAGCTCCTTTGTCAAATATCAAGTGACCATAGGTGTGTGGGTTCATTTCTGGGTCTTCAATTATATTCTGTTCATCTACTAGCCTGTCACTGTACCAATACCATGCAGTTTTCAACACTATTGCTCTGTAGTACTGCTTGAGGTCTGGGATACTGATTCCTCCAGAAGTTCAACAGTAAAATACTGTTGAAAATAGTTTTAGCTATCCTGGGTTTTTTGTTACTCCAGATGAATTTGTGAATTGCTCTTTCTAATTCTATGAAGAAATGAATTGGGATTTTGATAGGGATTGCATTTAATTTGTATATTGCTTTTGGCACGATGGCCATTTTTACTATATTAATCCTGCCAATCCACAAGCATGGCAAATCTTTACATCTTCTGAGGTCTTCTCTGATTTCTTTTTTCAGAGACTTGAAGTTTTTGTCATACATATCTTTCATTTCTTTGGTTAGAGTCACAACAACATATTTAATATTGTTTGTGACTATTTTGAAGGGAGTCATTTCCCCAATTTCTTTCTCAACCTGTTTGTCCTTTGAGTATAGGAAGGCTACTGATTTGCTTGAGTTGATTTCATATCCAGCCACTTTGCTGAAGATGTTTATCAGCTGTAGGAGCTCTCTAGTAGACTGTTTTGGATCACTTAAGTATACTATCATATCATTTGCAAATAGTGATAACTTGACTTCCTCCTTTCCAATTTGTATCCTTTGACCTCCTTTGTTGTCTAATTGCTCTAGCTAGAACTTCAAGTACTATAATGAATAGATATGGAGAGAGAGGGCAGACTTGTCATGTTCCTGATTTTAGTGGGATTGCTTCACATTTCTTTTCCACTTAGTTTGATGTTGGCTACTCGTTTGTTGTATATTGCTTTTACTATGTTTAGGTATGAGCTTTGAATTCCTGATCTTTCCATGAAAGGATGCTGAATTTTGTCAAATGTTTTTCAGCATCTAATGAAAAGATCATGTGATTTTTTTCTTTGAGTTTGTTTATGTAGTGGATTTCATTGATGGATGTCTGTATAGTGAATCATCCCTGCATCCCTGGCATAAATCCTACTTGATCGTGATGAATGATAGTTTTGATGTGTACTTGGATTCGGTTGGCAAGAATTTTATTGAGTGTTTTTGCATCTATATTCTTAAAGGAAATTGGTCTGAAGTTCTCTTTCCTTGTTGGATCTTTGTGTGGTTTTTGATACCAGTGGAATTGTGGCTTCATAGAACAAGTTGGGTAGTGTTCCTTCTGTTTCTATTTTATGGAATATTTTGAAGAGTATTGGTGTTAGGTCTTCTTTGAAAGTCTGATCAAATTCTGCACTAAAATCATATGGTCCTGTGCTTTTTTTGCTTGGGAGACTTTCAATGACTGCTTTCTATTACTTTAGGGGTTATAGGACAGTTTAGATGGTCTATGTGATCGTGATTTAAGTTTGGTATTTGGTATATGTCTAGGAAACTGTTTATTTAATTCAGATTTTCCAGTAGTGTTGAATATAGGTTTTTGTAGTAGGATCTAATGATTTTTTTTAAATTTTCAGTTTCTGTTGTTATATCTCCCTTTTCATTTCTGATTTTGTTAATTTGAATAATGTCTATGCCCTCTGGTTAGTCTGGCTAAAGTTTTATCTATCTTGTTGATTTTCTCAAAGAACCAGCTCCTGGTTTTGTTGATTATTTGTATAATTCTTTCTGTTTATACTTGATTGATTTCAGCCCTGAGTTTGATGATTTCCTGCCTTCTATTCTTCTTTGGTGTATTATCTTCTTTCTGTTCTAAAGCTTGCAGGAGTCCTGTTAAGCTGCTAGTGTATGCTTTCTCCAGATTCTTTTTGGAGGCACTCAGAGCTATGAGTTTTCCTTTTGGCTCCGTTGGTGTCCTATAATTTTGGGTATGTTGTTCCTTCATTTTCATTAAATTCTAAAAAGTATTTGATTTCTCTCCTTATTTCTTCCTTGACCAAGGTATCATTGATTAGAGCATTGTTCAGCTTCCATGTGTATGTAGGCTTTCTGTTGTTTTTGTTGCTATTGAAGATCACCCTTACTCCCCAGCAATCTGCTAGGATCCATGGGATTAGTTCGATCTTCTTATATCTGTTGAGGTCTGTTTTGTGACCAATTATGTGGTCAATTTTGGGAAAGGTACCATGCAGTGCTTATAAGAAGATATATTCTTTTGATTTAGGATGAAATGGTCTATAGATATCTATTAAATTCATTTGGTCCAAAACTTCTATTACTTTCAGTGTGTCTCTGTTTAGTTTGTATTTCCCTTTTGAGGATAGTGGGGTGTTGAAGTCACCCACATTTACTGTGTGTAATAAGCAATGTGTGCTTTATGCTTTAGTAAAATTTCTTTTACAAATCAGGGTGCCCTCTAACTTAAAGCATAGATGTTTAGAATTAAGAGTTCTTCTTGGAAGATATTTCCTTTGATGTGTATACAGTGTCCTTCCCTATCTTTTTTGATGACATTTGGTTGAACGTCTATTTTATTGGATATTTGAATGACTACTGTAGCTTGTTTCCTGGGACCATTTGCTTGGAAAAATGTTTTCCAGCCTTTTACTATGAGGTAGTATTTGTCTTTGAAGCTAAGATGCATTTCCTATATGCAGCAAAATGTTGTGTCCTGTTTACATATCCAGTCTGTTAGTCTATGTCTTTTTATTGGGGAATTGAGTCCATCGATGCTAAGAGATATTAAGGAATAGTGGTTGTTGCTTCCTTTTATTTTTGATGTTTTTTTTTAATCATTATTCTTCGAAGAACTGGATTTGTGGAAAATATTGTGTAAATTTGCTTTTGTCATGGAATACCTTGGTTTCTCCACTTATGGCACTTGAGAGGTTTGCTTGGTATAGCAGTCTGGGTTGGCATTTGTGTTCTCTTAGCATTTGTTTGACATCTGCCCAGGCTCTTCTGGTTTTCATCGGCTCTGGTGAAAAGTCTAGTGTAATTCTGATAGGTCTACCTTTATATGTTACTTGACCTTTCCCCTTACTGCTTTTAATTTTCTTTCTTTGCTTAGTGCATTTGGTGTTTTAATTATTATGTGACAGGAGGAATTTCTTTTCTGGTCAAATCTATTTGGAGTTCTGTAAGCTTCTTGTATGTTCATGGTCATCTTTTCCTTTAGGTTAGAGAAGTTTTCTTTTATAATTTTTTGAAGACATTTACTGGCCCTTTGAGTTGGAAATCACTCTCTTTTATACCTATAATCTTTAAGTTTGGTTTTCTCATTTTGTCTTGGATTTCCTGGATGTTTTAGGTCAGGAGCTTTTTGCATTTTGCATTTTCTTTGACTTTTGTTTAAATGCTTTCTATGGTATCTTCTGCATCTGAGATTCTCTCTTCTATCTCTTGTATTCTGTTGTTGATGCTTGCATCCATGTCTCCTGACTTCCTTCCTAGGTTTTCTATGTCCAGACTTGTTTTCCTTTGTGATTTCTTTATTGTTTCTACCTCCACTTTTAGATCCTGGATGGTTTTGTTCAATTCCTTCACCTATATTGTTTTGTTTTCCTGTAGTTCTTTAAGTTCTCCCTGTTTACTTGTGTTCTCCTGTATTTCTTTAAGGGAGTTAATATTTATGTCATTCTTGAAACCTTCTATCAGCAAAATGAGCTGTAGTTTTAAATCCAAATCTTGCTTTTTTGGTGTGTAGTGGTATCCAGGACTTGCTGTTGTAGGTGAATTGGGTTCCAATTCTGCCATGTTGCTTTGATTTCTGTTAGTAACATTCCTTTGTTTGCCTTTTGTCATCTGGTTATCTCTGGTGTTAGTTGGTCCTGTTTTCTCTGACTGGTGCTTGTCCCTCCTGTGTGCCTGAAAGCCTGTCTCAGCACCCCTGGGTGACTGGCTCTCCCCTGGCACAGAGTGCCCTGGGGCTTCCCAGGTTCTGAGTGTAGGTGGAACCCTGGAAGACTGAGTCCCAAGTGATCTTACACTTGGATGTTCTTTGAGTTCATGGCTGCACCCGTCTACTCAGTCACAGGAACAGAGATGGTGGCCTCACCTCTATACGCAGGGACTCCCTCTAAATGCAGGACTCCTTGCACCAAATGTCCCCTAGCAGGATAGGTGCACAGACAGCTGTGGTGCTGCTCAGCTCCTGGGTGCAGGTGGGGCCCTGGAGTACGGAGTCCCAAGTGATCTTTCACTCGTGTGTTCCCTGCGTTCCCAGCTGCACCATCTGCTCAGTCACCTATCAACAATATTCTAATGCTACATCTTTTTATTCATTTTATGTCAATTGTGTTAATTATTGCTAAACTGTATTTCATTGATTAGCATTATGAGAGTCTTATTACACTAAGGAAAGCAATTTTCCTGTTCTTCCAGCCTATACCAGTACAGTACCATCACCCAAACTATCAATTCATTGATGGCTCAGATTTTTCTTTTTTTGGAAATTGATCACAGGACCACAAGAAGTCTAACAATTTATGGACCAGTGGGTTAAGCTGAACAGCCAAAGTACTAGCATGGCAAGTAAAAGCTAAAAACAAGCAGGCCATAATAGGGAACTGAAATTTAGGAAAAAAGGAAAGTCTTGCTGCTGAAACCATGTAGATTCAGAAGAACAGAGGTAGCAGTTTCACTACTTAGAGGAATATAAATTTCCTGCTCTTTTCTTGGATTTCATACTTCTGCCTTCTACACTGTCCATCAGCTAGAACAATCAGATTCTGGAATCATGTTATCACAAATGACCTGAGAGGAATCTCAACTGGAATGAGACAATTGCATGCTTTCAATATTTGAAAGATCTCTGTTCCGTCATTTTTCTGTACAAAATTTATCCCAATGTGGAAAACCAAATTTATTATCAATATAGTTGATTTGAACTCTGTTACCATCAGGATGATCAGTTCTTGCTCATCAGGCTTGAGAAAATGATGCTGTGGATTTAAATCTACAGAGAGAACTCATATTCATTAAATGGTTTCAGAACTTGATGTAATTCTAATTAAAATACATGCTATACTTTCAGCATCAAGTTTTCTAAACACACAGGGTGCAACACACATAATGTATTTAAGGTAAGCAGCACCACACAGTGGTAGGATAAGGAATAGCTTTTCAGAAGCTTCAGCATTGGTTGAAGGTATAGAATTGTTTCTTTTTCCTTTTCAAGAACTTACATGCAGTGTGGTATTATTTTCTGTGGAAACACAGATGTTTCAATGTGTTTTGATACTTGACTTCTTGACAAGAAAATGTGTTGGCAAAATTGCAAACCTCTTTACAGATGAAAATGTGAACAGCAAAAAAATAACAAACAAACAAACAAACAAAAACCCCAATACTTGCCATATTTTACCATGTGTGGTTATGGGTATAAAAACAAAATGCATTTCAAAAAAATTTAGTGATAAAAAGCACCATTTCCTGAGGCCTTTCTTTTTTATCCTCTGACAAAGAGAACATCTTATTACTAAATTTAATCTGCTGACAATCAAATTTTATAACTCAAAAATTGGCACAAACTAAAACATTGTTGCATTTAAAAAATGCAGCTGGGCAGTGGTGTCGCACGCCTTTAGTCCCAGCACTTGGAAGGCAGAGGTAGGCAGATTTCTGAGTTTGAGGCCAGCCTGGTCTACAGAGTGAGTTCCAGGATAGCCAGGGCTACACAGAGAAACCCTGTCTCAAAAAAAGCAACAACAACAACAAAAAGCTATTACAGAGACTGCATTAGCTAAGTGAAAGCAAAATACATCTCTAAAATTATACATTTACCTACAGTACGGTTTATAACTTAGTCCACATATGAAGTATAAAAGAAGTGTGGAACTCACTTTCATCAGGCATCAGAGGCATGACTTTCAGCTCTTTGGAGTGTGAGGACCTGAATATCTATAATGTATTCTATCTGTGTAACAATGTGATTGTCATCTTTTCTGAGCAAAACTTGATCTTTTAGTCTTCCTCTGATATCCTCAGTGAATAGATTTCCTAGGTATCCCTCTGTAGAAGAAGGGTTTTCAAGAGAACTCCAGCAGAGTTGCTCATATCTAAAGAGTCATTTACTCATTATTTAACTTTTTAATACTACTTGATGGAGAAGAAACATGAATATCAACAGCTGCACAATATCATGCTGTTAAAAAAGACCATATTACTAAGATTGGGAAGTCCAGAGGGCATCTGCAAATGACTAACAGAACATAATAGGAAAGATGGCCCTTACACAGCCCAAGTGATGCACAAGTGATGCCAGCCCCCAGGGTTCAGTATCTCAGTATTCTGAATATCTCCTCAACATAAATATAGGGATTTTCTGTGATTAACTACAGTTTCTTATTTTCTCCATACTCTGTTAAAAGAGAGGGCATTGAAATTTTTTATTTTATTTTATACTTATGGGTGTTGTGCCTAAATGTGTGTTTGTGTACCACCTGTGTGCCTAGTACCTGAAGAGGCTAGAAGAAGGCATGAAATATCCTGGTAATAGAGTTACAAGCAATTATGTACCTCTATGTGAATGCTGGAAATCAAATCCTGGACCACTACAATATTAATAAGTGTTCCATATGCTGAGCCATCTCTCTCTAGCTTCAATTTCATTATTCCTAGTGTTCTGGTATGTGGGTTCTCACTTGCTACGTGCAGAAGACCTTGCACCCAAACTAATCAGTACCAAAAACTAGCAAAAGATGTTTCTGCAAGATTGCCCATTTTAAGTAAGCAAAGCCAGAATCCGTGCCACATAAAATGAACTCTGTTTTTCTAAAATGAACTCTTACACATGAGACACTGCCAAGTATCAGAAAACTAAGGATTCTGACTGCAGAAATGCTATCTTCACTTGCATCTCCTACATATATTATTCTATGCTCAAAATGTACAATATCGCATCTTACCCATAAGTGTACTGTTCCTTTCCCCATTAACTGCTCAAGAGATTTCCACAGGAGCTCCACTCTACATATCTTGCCTGTTACTTGTCAGAGCGATACCATCCAGTGGGCAGAAAAATAAGAACCTAAAAAACAGTGTATGAATGTTTTATCTGAATGCATGTCTTTGTACCACATGGGTGCACGATAACCAGAATAGGGCATGGAATACTCCACAATTAGAGTTACAAATAGTTGTGAGACACTGTGAGGGCACTGAGAATCAAAGTAGTTATCTGGCTAGTCCCAGAGATGTTCCCCCCCACCAATATTCATTTTTCACTCTCAGCTCTCTCCCACCTTCCCTTCCTTTATACCTGATCACCATCTTCCTACACTTTCTCACCTTCTATCCTACTCAGTTCCCTCTCTCCTTGCACCTCTGATGACTATTTAGTTTCCCTTTCTGAGTGAGATTCACACATCCTCTCTTGGGCCCTCTATATCATCCAGTTTCTTTGGGTCTGTTAATTGTAACATGATTAACTTACACTTTATGCCCAATGTCCACTTACAAGTGAGTATACACCAAACATGTTTTTTTGTTTTGTTTTGTTTTTGTGGGAGTGAATGTTATCTCATTCAGGATAATATCATCAAGTCCCATTCACTTGCCTGCAAACTTCATGATGTCTTTGTTTTTAATAGGTGACTAGTATTCTATTTTGTGTGTATATATTTTCTTTATCCATTCTTCAATTGAGTGTCATCTAGATTGTTTCCAGTTTCTGACTATTGGAAATAAATTTGTTATGAACATAATTGATCAAGTATCCCTATTGTATAGTTGGTCATCTTTTGGGTATATACCCAGGAATGGTATATCTGGGTATTGAGGTAGAACTAATCCCAATTTTCTGAGAAATCACCAAAATTGATTTCCAAATTGGTTTTTACTAGTTTACACTCCCACCATCAATGGAGTAGTGTTTCCCTTGCTCCACATCCTTGCCTGCATGTGCTGTTACTTGAGTTTTGCATCTTAGTCATTCTAATGAGTGTAAGATGGAATCTCAGAGTCATTTTGATTTGCATTTCTCTAATGACTAAGGATATTGAACATATCTTTAAGTGTCTCTTGGCCAATAGAAAGTTCTGTGTTGAAAATTTTCTGTTTAGCTGGGCACCGCATATTTAAATTGGATTATATGGTTTGCTGATGTCTAATTTCTTGAGTTCTTTATATATTTTGAATGTTAATCCTCTCTCAGATGTAGGGTTAATGTAAGGAATAAATGTATGCAATATAAAATGAATGACAAATGTAACCCAGCCCAGAGTGTGTGAGTGTGTGTGAAATGTAATAAGGTAAATGCCCTAAGTGAACACCTTAATTTTGATTGGCTAAAATGTTAAAAATGGAAAACAAGTCTGGAGTGTGATAAGGCCAAGTGTCAGATAAAGTAGTGCTGAATGCCTGAACTGAAAGACACTTAAAAACCCTGGTCTGGCAGCTGCAGTTGGCTCATCCCTGAGAGCCCAATGGAGATTCTTTGTGTTGAGATCAGCTCATTTCTGGAGCCAGCCCACTGATTTCAGAAGCCCCAACTCAGGACTGAGACTCCAGCAGGGATACAAAGCACAGCAGAAAATGCCACAGACCTTGCCTGTGCAGCCATTGGAACCAGGCTACAACATTTGCCAGACTAGAGGTGAGTGTGTGTGTGTGTGTGTGTGTGTGTGTGTGTGTGTGTGTGAATGAATGCTATCCCTTTTTGCTTTCTATTTGTTTATTGTTGCTTTTGAATAAATACTAGTATAACCTGATCCTCTGAATCACAGGCACTCTCTTTCTCTCACTCTCGGCTCCATCCCTAACCCTGACTCAGTTGGTGAAGATCTTTTCTCATGGTAGTCTGCCATTTTGTCCTATTGATGGTGTCCTCCTTAGCCTTGCAAAAGCTTTTCAGTTTAATGAGGTACCATTTATTAATTAATGATCTTAGTGCCTGAGCTATTGGTGTTCTGTTCCAGATTTTTCTGCTGTGTCAATGAATTTAAGGCAGTTCTCCACTATCTCTTTTATTAAATTTAGTGTGTCTAGTCTTATGTTGAGGGCTTTGAACCACTTGAACTTGAATTTTGTGCAGGGTAATGGATGTTGGTCTATTTCCATTCTTCTACATGCACACTTGTAGGTCCGGGGAGTCTATGAAAGTGACCCTAGCTGAGATTCCTACTAGTGTGTGTTGAGGGTAGGGAAATATCAAAGCTGAAGTGATCATATTCTCTACAGGCTGGACTTCCAGTAGAAGGAGGAGAACATCAAACCCATCCACAAAACCTTCACCCCATATTAGTCCTGTCTACAAGATGCACAGCAATAAAGAAGGAGAAGAGACTGAAGGCATGCACAACCAATGGCTGGCCCAACTTGAGACCCATCTCATGGGAGAGATCCAACTGCTTATATTATTAATGATACTCTGCTATGCTTGCAGGCAGGAACTAACATAACTAGTTCCTCAGAGGCTTCATGCAGCAGTGGATGGAAACAAATGCAAAGACCCACAGTTATAAACATCAGACAGAGGTCCAGAAGTCTTGTAGAAGAGCTTGGGATAGAATTTGAGTGAGCTGGAGTGATCAAAGAGACCTATAGAGTTAATTAACTTGGGCCTGTAGGGACTCACAGAGATTGAACCACCATCCAAAGAGCATGCAGGGGCTGGACCTAGCCTCCCCTATGTTTATAGCAAATGTGCGGCTTGTTCTTCATTTGGGTTCCCTAACAAGTGAAGAGGGGGCTGTTTCTGACTCTGTTGCTTAGCATTGGATCCCTTTCCTCTACCTGGACTATCTAGTAGAGCCTCAGTTGAAGAAGATGTGCTTCTTCCTGCTGGGACTAGTTGTCCCAAGGTGATGTCTCTAATGAGAAGGGGAGGGGTTAATATAGATAGGGATTTGTAAGGTCTGGGCTGAGAGAATAGGAGGAAGGGGCTGAAAATGGGATATAAAGTAAATAAAAAATAAATTATGGGAGGTGAAATCTCAGGGTTGTTTTGATTTGCATTTCTCTAATGAGTAGTGATGTTGAACATTTTTTAAGGTGCTTCTCAGCCATC
>BDUI01000052.1:118249-131414 GCA_002335545.1 Apodemus speciosus | reverse complement strand
TATCAAATGCTGTCCGACAAGAAGGAAAAAGTGGACCCAGGTTCTGGAAAGGCCCAATGCAGGAGTGCAGGGGAATACCAGAACAGGGAAGTGGGAAGGGGTGAATAGGAGAACAATGGGAGGAAAAAAGATATATGGAACATCTGGGGGCGGGGAAACCAGAAAAAGGGAAATGAAATGCAAATAAAGAATATATCCAATAAAAAAAGTAAAAAAAAAAATAAATTATAGGAAAAATAAAATTATTCCTCTGGAAGAGCAGCCAGTACTCTAAATTACTGAGCAATCTCTCCAGTCTCCAAGAACATTTCTCAATAAGAATCATTCCTATAATTGTGTGTGCTATCAAACTTGTTAAAAAAATAGATTCTGCATAAATACAATCTCAAACAGTTCACTAATAATATAGTGCTCTGAATTCTAACTTGTAAAAAGCTGTGCTTTTAACTTAATTTAAAGTATCACAAACAAAAGAAAGAAACAAAAATCCCCAAGCACATACCGAATCAATTAAATAATAAAGGCATACACCTGCAGGTAATTAGCAGCTGTCACATTTACATATTTATCTCATTTGGTTTGATGTGCTTATGTTTTGGCTGAATAATTAACATCAAGTTGGCCTCATTCTTCTCATAGTTTGTGCTCAGTTGACTCTGCTATAATTTCCTCTTTTGGCATCTGAGTGCCCCAAGGCCGAGACCATTTCATTTGTACAACTAAACACTGTTCTTGTCAGGTTACATTTAATTAAAGCACAGCAGTATGTAAAAAAATATTATACTTCAGAGGTGTAAGCCAACCTTTACTACATAATTACTTTGCAAACAAAACAAAACAACTATGGCAAAAGAAGAAAAACAAGTGCAATTTTGAATTTGAAGAAGAAAATCTGAGAAGCAGAAATCTTTGTTTTGTTTTTTAATTATTACATTCATGTACTAAATATATCAACTAAATTTTATTCACAAGAGATGCTTAGAATTACTAAATTTAAAATTTATAAACCTTAAACAGTTTCTGAAGCTGGGCATGCTTGGCCACAGCTTTGATCCCCACACTCAAGTGGCATAAGCAGACAGATCTCTATGAGTTCTAGGTCAGCTTAGTCTACATAGTGAGTTCCCTGCCAAACAGCTGCATAATGAGAGTGTGTCTCAAAAGGTAAAAACAAACAACAAAAATTCTGGTTTCTGAATATTGTATATGAATGTGGTAGGTATGTACAGTAGTGTGGATATATATGTACTTGTGTGAATCATTGAAAGTCTGTATTCACAAAAGAACATACATGGTATGCAGTCACTGATAAGCCAATATTAGCCCAGAAGCTCTGAATACCCAAGAAACAATTCATATATCAAACGATGCCCAAGAAGGAAGGAAGGAAAGGCCCCTGGTCCTGGAAAGGCTTAGTGCAGCAGTGTAGGGGAATACCAGGATAGGGAAATGGGAAGGGGTGATTGGGGAACAGGGGGAGGGAAGAGGGCTTATGGGACTTTCAGGGAGGGGACATCCGGGAAAGGGGATATCATTTGAAATGTAAATAAAAAACATATAGAATTAAAAAAAAGTTTGTACTGGCTGGTTTTGTTTGTCAACTTGACATAAACGAATTATCACAGAGAAAAAAAGATCCTTCCTGGAAGAAATGACTCCATGAGACCCAACTATAAGGCATGTTCTCAATTAGTGACCAAGGTAGGAGATCCCAGCCCTTTGTGTGTGGTGTCACCCTGGGCTGGTCCTGAGTTCTATAATAAAGCAAACTGAGGAAGCCAGGGGAAGCAATGCAATAAGCAGTATCCCTCCATACCTGCCTCCAAGTTCCTGCCCTGTGTGAGTTCCTGTCCTGACTTCCTTTGGTGATGAACAGCAATGTGGAATTGTAATCTGAATAAACCCTTTCCTCCCTAACTTCCTTCTTGGTCATGACGTTTTGTGCAGTTATACAAACTCTGACTAAGACAGAGTTCATGTAGTCTATGGATTGGGTATTGTCATTAACAAAATACTTATTCTTCTCATTTCATTTAATCACTGCATGTTTATTTGTTTTTTTACTTAGATTTTTATAGCTCCATTATATAAAAATACTATGATTCCAGAATGATAGTCCAACACAATTAACTTATCACTCAGTGTTCTAATGACATAAGCTCCAACTAAACTGGCACATGTAGCCTGCAAGACATACTGTTGGAAACAAAAAATGCTCACTCCTAAACATTGTTCTTTCTCAGTGTCTTTTGCTTTAGGAAGACATTTCCAAACTGAAATATTCATATTTGTTTTAATATTATTGTTCCATAGCTGCTTCTGCATGGTCTGTATATGATGCAAAGCAAGGGATTGGGTCCAATGCCTTCTGTTTCCTTTTAGGTTCCCTCTGCAGGGCCATCTCATGTCTTGGCTGTCCCTTGGCTTCTAGGTGGGAATGAACACTGTCTGTGTTGCTTGCTCTACCTTGTCTCTTGCAGAGAATGCTGAGGGCATACTGGAAAACAGATATGTTTTCCAGACCTGCTTTTCTTTGGCCAAATCATTCATTATTGTGAGTCACCTTTTACCATGATATTCTAACATGTGGAACATGTACTGGGGACCCAATTTCCCTCTGTCTATATTAGCAGGCAATCTCAGTTCTTCTTGTCTGTCATCTTGATCCTGTTGATCCACAGGTTCAGGTGTGCTGATATTGTATCCTGAAGCCATAATCAGTTCTTTTTTCTTTCTCCTGGCAAGAATTGGATTCCCAGGGGAAGGAGTTGCAGAAAATGGGAAGCTCAGAAATATTTCAGAACTTTCAAGTTCAGTTTCTTCAGCTCCACCTGGGAAGCCAGGTTGTGTTTTTGCCTTTTCTATCCCTGTGTGCTATACTCAGAACTTGCTGCAGAAAACTGCAGAAGTACAATGATAGCAACTTATTTGTCTGACCCAGGCCTCATGACCTAGAATCTTAGGCCTAGCCTGTCAGTATTTATTACCTACATTTGTGTGGTCTTGGGGCTGGCTGAACTGCTGTTTTTTTTCTGAGTTCTCAGTGCCTCCATCCTGGAAAGTTCTTCCCTAGATTCAGTCAGGACAGATGTAAGCCTAAGGTAACATAAGTTGTCTCAGATGTTTATACTCACCCTCATCTCTCTGTGAGGTCTGACTGGCTCAGGCCTCAAAAGGTAGAGAAGCCTGCCTCTGATTCTCTGATGACTGGAAGATAAGTGAATGATCCTGAAAGTCAGCGTGAGAGGAGTGTAGGTAAAAGCAGGAGCATAATTATCTTTTGGGGATTTGAACAGTGATTATGAAGAGTGCATACAGTTCTTGCAGAGGAGCCAAATTCACTTTTCAATACCCACATTGAACAGTTCACCACTGCCTATAACTCCAGCTCTATGGGATCCAACATTCTCCTCTTGCCTCTGAAGGCATCCACATTAATGTGGACCTTATTACATGAAGACACACAAGTAACATGATCAAAAATTAAAGAAAATTGAAAAAATTAATTAAATTGAAAAAAATTCCACTACACCTCTCTAAAGAAATATCTATGAAGATATAATATTAATAGTTGATTTAATCAAGTATTCTTCTAAACTAGGACTTATGTACAGGTAAAAATTATTTGATTCTTCCTATTTGACTTTTAGAATACCTAAATATTATTCCAGGGTTGTACATAAAGAAATTGGTGAAAAGAAAAAATGGAGTACATACAATTATCCCAGTGTTGCTCTTCATTTTTGCTCTTCATTATTGCTCTTCATTTTCACTCTCTTAAACATTCCAACTCTAGTCTATGAGTTTTAAGTATCTGCTACAAAAAGGAATCAACCTTATTAAGTTAGTGATCCAACTTAAGGAATTAGCTTATAAAACCTAATAGATGGTTTCAAAAACATGTGTTTACCTCCCAATTAAAATTATAGTAATACTTTCTGAAGGTGACAAATAAAACTATGCATAATTACTCAAAAGACATTTCATTTTTCTAGATAATTATGGCATATTACCAAATTTTACAACTAATAGTTTTATAATCTCAGAAACTAAAACGAATTATACACTATCACCCCTTAGTAAAATAAATTATGTAAAAAGCTAAATATATGGATTATTGCTTCCTTATATATAAACTATAGGGACATGAGTAATTTATATCAATGATCCCAGTAAATTATGAATCACTTTAGAATTCCTGCTTGAAGCAAGTTTTGCAGAGTAAGATACAGCATGCCCCCTTTTCTGCAGTTTTTTTTTTTTTTTGACCTCACTGTCTGGAATGGACCTTAAATCACCCAGATAGATTTAATTTTTTAAACTACATAATCTATCCTTCAAAGCTGCCTGCACATATTTTGTCTAGTAGAAGCCCTCAGAGATTATCACTTGAAGTCACTGCAAATGCTTATTGAACATAGACAGGTGGAGCTGGTATGGGCTTGGAGCCTTCACCCCTATGTTCTAGTCTCTAGGAAGTATATTGACATGAAAGGGTTATTGAAAGAGAAACAAACACAACCCAACTACAAAATCTCTCAAGCTACTGTTTGTCTGAAATATGTGCTGGGGCAATGGTGATGCAGAACATATAGGAGTGGCCAACCAATGTCTGATTTAACTTGAGTTCTACTCCACAGGAGTCCATGCCTAACATTCCTTAGATGGCTAGAAACTGAAGAATACATAGCTCAGAGACTTGGTTTAGAACCAAACAGCACTGGATTTAAAAAAAAAAATCATTGAAATAGTTCATAATATTCTGCTGTCTTTGTAGATTGGTACCCTGTCTAGTTAACATTAGAGAGGCTTTCTTTGGAAACATATGGGAAAAGCAGCAGAAATACACAGCCAGGCATCATGTGGACAGAGTCTAAATTGGGGGTTTCTATAGGGTCCTTTCCCTTGAAGATTGGAGCCCCACCCAACATGGGGAGGAAAGATTGCAGGAGTCAGAAGAGATAGAGGACACCAGGAGAACATGGTCTACTCAATCAACTAAGCATGGCTCACACAGAGATGGAACAGCAAGCACAGGGCCTTCCAGGGAATCAGCAAATACAGGACAAAGTATTCTGTGAGGATAGTATACTGTTTTATGGGAATTCTAACGACAGCTGTGGGTATATCTCTGACTCTTTTACCTGCTTTTGGGGCCGGTTTCCTCTTATTGGGTTGCCTTGTCCAGTCTTGATAGGAGGTTGCCTTGGTTAGGGTTTTACTGCGGTGAACAGACACTATGACCAAAGAAACTCTTATAAGGACATCATTTAATTGGGGATGGCTTACAGGTTCAGAGGTTCAGTCCATTAGTGTCAAGGCAAGAGCATGGCAGTATCCAGAGAGGCATAGTACAGGTGGATCTGAGAGTTCTATGTCTTCATCTGAAGACTGCTAGTGGAAGAACTGGCTTTCAGGCAACTAACATGATGGTCTTAAGCCCCCACACACAGTGACACAACTTTTCCAATGAGGCCATACCTCTTATAGTGCCACTCACTGGACCAAGCATATACAAACGATCACAAAGGCTTTCACATTTTCTCATTGTTTCTTTATTTTTTCTTGTTTGTCTGTAGTCTTGGGGAGGCCTTCTCTTTTTCTGAAAAGGAAATGGATAAGGAATAGGTCTGGGGAAGAGGGGTGGTTATGGGGATCTAGGAAGAATGGAGGAATGGGAAACTGTGGTTGGGATGTATTGTATGAAAGAAGAATCTATTTTCAATATAAAATTTAAAAATAAAATAAAACCTAACCATAGAATAAAAATGATTAAATAAAAACTTCACCTGAATAGTTGTATTCATGTAATAAACAAAGGCAATGAACAGTAAATGGGAAACAAAGCATGTTCTTGTATTCTATAAAAGCAGTGTAGTCTTCCTGGGTGGTCAGCCAGATCCCATATTTCCTTAGGAAATGCTATCCTGCTATATGATTAGGAAAATAAATCACTAAAGCAACTAGGCAGGCTTTGCCAATAATTTTACCAATATTCTCTTTCTATAAAATATACCAATATTCTCTTTCTATAAAATATTATGGGATACACTCACTGTCTGATGAGTAGCATTATCATGATATAAATAGGCCCAAATATTAAAAAAATGAGTTATTAAAATTTTGTCTTTCTTTTATTTTAAGACATCATATCTTTGAAGAAGGAAATTCTCATTGAATCATAAGCAATTACCAAAGTATGTGAGAGAAAACTATCATTTTTAAAGAAAAACAATATATTTATCTAGTTGTGTGTATGTGTGTATGTGTGTGTGCATGTGTGTGTGATAGAATCCACATTTCAGTGGCTTAACATCACACACACACAGTCACATGCTGAATTTGTTGTTTATAAGAAACAGTATTAAATATAATAAAATAAAAATAATAAAAATGATTCCTGTCATCTAAGGAGGTAATTTTGGAAAGGGAAGCTATGTACACCCAGAAAAAAATTCTGAATAGCAATTCAAAGCACACATGAAGAAGATGTGAAATGTTGTAGGAGGAACTAAGCAAGGCCTTTCCTCCTATGAGACTGATGTATGTGCAATAGCAATTACCTAACAGAGGCAACTTGAGATCAGCCTGCTGTCCTAGAAATATATGACACCAGATGTGACAGGGCGAGCCAATGGATGGAGAACACTACATCATCAGAGGAGCTGGGGACCAATAAGATGTTGGAAGGTGGGTTATAAATGTTCACTTATTTTCTATAATAAATGAGTTCTGCTTTTGTCACTTGCCTGACTCCCAGGGCCTGTGTCATTGATCCTGTCTGTACCTCCCTACCCCTGCTTTCAAAGGTCCTTCTGGGGAAAACAACAAAATGTAATATTTTTCTTAAATGAATAGTTCAAATACAAAGCATAAAATGGATCAGAGAAAACATATTTATTAGTGTGTATAACCTTAAAAGAAGAGAGAGAAAGATGGGAGAGAGAGGGGGGAGGGAGAGGGAAAGGGAGAGGAAGAGGGAGAATGGAGAAAGGGAGAAGAGAAGGAAAGAAAGAGTGATAGAGAAAAGTGAAGAAAGAAGAGAGATTAGTGGGAGAGAGGAGAGAGCTAGAAAAGAGACAAGGTGGGGAATCGAACAATGCTTGCAGAAGTTTGGAAAAAGACAATAGTAGTTCAGGGTAGGAATGTACCTTGGATCCATAGAGTAATGCAGAGACCCAAATGTCCTTCCACTTAGGTTGTTGTATTTCCCTTCAGAAAATTATATTACCACAGCACATCTAGAGTAAATAAAACATATCTTAGTGGCTCAAAACCAACAATTCTTATTCACATAGTTATGCTCTAGAGACTGGTCATAGAGGTGTCAGGGAAGGCAGGGTATCTGCTCCAAGAAAACATTTTAACAGTCTCTGTGGCCCTGACAAAATTACTAGCCAGCATTTATTGCTTGAGAAAATTACAAGACTTTAGTTATTTTCTTAATCTTATTTTGCTGTTTTAGGGTCTCTTTGGCAGTTAAATACTTCCTCCCAGATATCTAGACTAATTACTACTGTCAGTTCCCATGGCTGGTAAAATTATAATAAGGCTCATAAAATTTCAGCCCTAAGATAATCATGTTTTCTATTGTGGTATGCTACTGAGTTTATGGAAAATTAAGAATATAATGTGAATCTATGATCAGATCATCTTCAAATAATGATCAACAGAGAAATCATTAGGGAAGTTAGGACCTAGTCATAGGTCTTACGAACTGAATTATTTCTGAAGGATACAATTTCCTATGACAGAAACTCTAGACACAGCACATGGAGCTGATCCTGTGCCACAATACCTCATACCAAAATACCACTAAGAAAGAACTTGTCTCCCAGAAGTGCTGACACACCTGTGAGCACAGGTAAGACTACCACTTCTGCTCAAGTTCCTGGCCCAAGAGGGACCCAACCAGAACCATCAGGACACAGGAACCAAGGAACTGTTGGGGAACAGAATCCTTCCAGTTTCCGACTACATACAGGAGCTGAAACTATGCACATCTTTCCATACCCAAATTCCTCTAGGAATGAATTGGTCTCCCAGGAGTTCTGACACACAGGCTTTTAGGAGCAACAAGACACACTCAGAGACAGCAAGTCCAGCTAACACCAGAGATAACCAGATAGTGAGAGGGAAGGACAAGAAAATAAGCAACAGAAAACAAAGCTACTTTGTTATCATCAGAACCACTGATTCTCCCACCACAGTGAGCCCTGGATACCCCAAGACACCAAGCAAGACTCTGATTGAAAAAAAATCACATATAATGTTGATGATGGAGAACTTTAAGAAGGGCATAAATAACTGCCTTACTTAAAGAAATTCAGGAGAACACAGGTAAACAGCTAGAAGCCCTTAAGAGGCAACACAAAAATCCCTTAAAGAATTGCAGGAAAACTCAATCAAACAAGTGAAGGAATTGAACAAAACCATCCAGGAGCTAAAACTGGAAATAGAAACAATAAAGAAATAACAAAGTTTGCCGGTCAGTGGTGGCGCATGCCTGTAATCCTAGCACTCAGGGGGCAGAAGCAGGCGGGTTTCTGAGTTCAAGGCCAGCCTGGTCTACAGAGTGAGTTCCAGGACAGCCAGGACTACACAGAGAAACCCTGTCTTGAAAAAAAATAACAAACAAAAAAGGAAATAACAAAGGGAGACAACCCTGGAGATAGAAAATCTAAGAAAGAGATGAGGAGTCATAAATGCAAACATCACCAACAGAATACAAGGAGATAGAAGAGAGAATCTCAGGTGCAGAAGATACCATAGAAAACATTGACACAGTAGGCAAAGAAAATGCAAAAGGCAAAAACTCCTAACCCAAAACATACAAGAAAGCTAGGACTCAATGAGAAAACAAAACCTAAGGATAGTAGGTATAGAAGAGAGTAAAGATTCCCAACTTAAACAGTAAATATCTTCATCAAAAGTATAGAAAACTTCCATAAAATAAAGAAAGTGATGCCCATAAACATGCAAGAGGCCTACAGAACTCCAAATATGTTGGACCAAAAAAGAAATTCCTCCTGTCACATAATAGTCGAAACACCAAATTCACTAAACAAAGAAAGAATATTAAAAGCAGTAAAAGAAAAAGTCAAGTAACACGTAAAGGCAGAACTGTCAAAATTGCATCAGACTTCTTATCAGAGACTATGAAAGCTAGAAGATCCTGGGATGTTATACAGACCCTAAAAGAACACAAATGACAGCCCAGCCTACTACATACAACCAAACTTTAAATTACCATAGATGGAGAAACCAAGATATGCCATAACAAAAACAAATTTACACAATGTCTTTCCACAAACCCAGCCCTACAAAGGATAATAGATGGAAAGTGCAAACACAAAGAGGGCACTCCCTAGAAAAAGGAAGAAAGTAATCTTCTTTCCACAAACCCAAAAGAAGATAGCCACACAAACATAAAAAAAAAAAAAAAACAGCAAAAATAACAGGACAAAACAAACACTATTCCTTAATATCTCTTAACAGCAATGGACTCAATTCCTCAGTAACATAGAATAACAGACTGGATATGTGAACAGAACCCAACATTTTCCTGCATACAAGAAATGCACCTCAGTGTCAAAGAAAGACACCTCAGAGTTTACCTCAGAGTAAAAGGCTGGAAAACAAATTTCTAAGCAAATGGTCCAGAGAAACAAGCTGAAGTAGCCATTCTAATATTGACTAAAATCAACTTTCAACCAAAAGATATCAAAAAGAATACGTAAGGAAACTTCATACTAATCAAGGGGGGGTGGGGAAAATACAAGAAAATTGAAATAATCCCATGCATTATATCAGATCACCATGGATTAAGGCTGGTTTTCAATAACAACAGAAACATACATACACATGGTAGCTGAATAACTTCCTACTCAATGATACCTTGGTCAAGGAAGAAATAAAGAAATTAAAAACATTTTAGATGAAAATGAAGGCACAATATACTCAAACTTATAGGACACAATGCAAGCAGTGCTAAGAGAAGAACTCAGCTCTTAGTGCCTCCAAAAACATAAAAAATAAAAACAAAGAAAAACAAAAAACTGGAGAAAGCATATACTAGAAGCTTAACAACATACCTGAAAGCTCTATAACAAAAAGAAGCAAATATGCCCAAGAGGAGTAGAAGACAGGAAATCTTCAAACTCATGGCTGAAATCAACCAAGTAGAAACAAAACGAGCTATACAAAGACTGAGCACACCAGGAGCTGGTTCTTTGAGAAAATCAAAAAGATAGATAAACCCTTAGGCTAACCAGAGGGCACAGAGACAGGATCCAACAAGGCCATCCTCTGCTTCATATGCATCTGGAGCCATGGGTTCCTTCATGCGTACTCTTTGGTTGATGGTTTAGTCCCTGGGAGCTCTGATGTAACTGGGTGGTTCATACTGTTGTTTCTCCTTTGGCACTGAAAACACCTTCGGCTCCTCAGCTCCAATCTCTAGCACCTCCACTGGGGATCCTCTGCTCAGTTCAATAGTTGGCTGAGAGTGTCCCCCACTGTGTTTGTCATGCACTAGCAGAGACTCCCAGGTGAGACTATCAGGCTCCTGTAACCAAGAACTTGTTGGCATACACAATAGTGTTTAGGTTTTGTAACTGTACATGGAATGGATCCCTAGGTAGAGCAGTCTCTGGATGGTCTTTCCCTCAGTTCCTTCTCCACACGTTGTCTCTGTGTCTCCTCCTGTGGGCATTTTGTTCCCCTTCCTAAGAAGTACCAGAGTATCCATACATTGTTCTTCCTCCTTCTTGAGCCTCATTTGATCTGTGAATTGTATCTTGGGTCTTCCAAGATTCTGTGCTAATATCCACTTATCAGTGAGTGCATACCATGTGTGTTCTTTTGTGATTGTGTTACCTCACTCAGGATGATATTTTCCAGTTCCATCCATTTGCCTAAGAAATTAATGAATTCATTGCTTTTAATAGTTGAGTAGTATTCCATTGTGCAAATATTCCATATTTTCTGTATCCATTCCTCCAATGAGGGACATTTGGGTTCTTTCCAGGTTCTTGCTATTATAAATAGGGATACTATGAACATAGTGCAGCATGTGTCCTTATTACATGCTGGAGAATCCTCTGGGTATACGCACAGGATGGTATGACAGGTTCCTCAGGTAGTATTATGCAGTTTTCTGATGTATCTCCAAACTGATTTTCAGAGTGGTTCGGCCAGCTTGCAATTCCACCAGCAGTGGAGGAATGTTCCTCTTTCTCCACATCCTCACCAGCACATGCTGTCTCTTGAGATTTTGATCTTAACCATTCTGACTGGTGTGAGGTGAAATCTTAGGGTTGTTTTGATTTGCATTTCCTGATTACTAAGGATGTTGAACATTTCTTTAGGTGTTTCTCATTCGATATTCCTCAGGTGAAAATTCTTTGTTTAGCTCTGTACCCAATTTTGATAGGGTTATTTGGTTCTCTGGAGTCTAACTTCTTGAGTTCTTTGTATATATTGGATGTTAGTTCTCTGTCGGAAGTAGTGTTAGGAAAGATCTTTGCCCAATCTGTTGGTTGCCTTTTTGTCCTATTGGTAGTGTCCTTTGCCTTACAGAATCTTTGCAATTTTATGAAGTCCCATTTGTCAGTTCTTTACCTTACAGCATAAGTTACCATGTGCTCAAGGCTCTTCCCCAGTTGCTTTTCTATTAGTTTCAGTATGTCTGGTTTTATGTGGATGTCCTTGATCCACTTGGAGTTGAACATAGGACTAGGAGATAAGAATGGATTGATTTGCATTCTTCTGCACGCTAGCTGCTAGTTGAGCCAGCACCATTTGTAGAAAAGGCTATCTTTTTTTCTACTGGATGGTTTTAGCTCCTTTGTCAAAGATCAAGTGACCATAGGTGTGCAGGTTCATTTCTGGGTCTTCAATTCTCTTCCATGGATCTACTTGACTGTCACTGTACCAATATCATGCAGATTTTAACACTGTTGTTCTGTAATACTGCTTGAGGTCTAGGATGCTGATTCCTCCAGAAGTTCTTTTACTGTTGAGCATAGTATTAGCTATCCTGGATTTTTTGTTATTCCAGATAATTTGAGGATTGCCTTTTCTAACTTTATGAAGAATTCAGTTGGAATTTTGATGTGGATTGCATTGAATCTGTAGATTGCTTTTGGCAAGATGGCTATTTTTACTATATTAATCCTGCCAATTCACAAGCATGGGAGATCTTTACATCTTCTGAGGTCTTCTTTGATTTCTTTCTTCAGAGACTTGAAGTTCTTGTCATATAGATCTTTCACTTGTTTGGTTAGAGTCACACCAAGATACCTTATATTTTTTGTGATGATTGTGAAGGGTGTCATTTGCCTAATTTCTTTCTTAGCCTATTTATCCTTTGAGTATAGGAAGGCTACTTCTTTGTTTGAGGTAATTTTATATCCAGCCACTTTGTTGTAGTTGTTAATCTGCTCTACAGTAGGAGTTCTCAGGTGGAGTTTTATGGGTCACTTAATTATACTATCATATCATCTGCAAATAGTGATAATTTGACTTCTTCCGTCCTAATTTGTATCCTTTTACCTCCTTTTGTTGTCTAATTGCTCTAGCTAGAACTTCAAGTAGTATAATGAATAGATATGGAGAGAGGGCAGCCTTGTCAAGTCCCTCATTTTAGTGGGATTGCTTCACATGTCTTTCCAATTAGTTTGATGTTGGCTGCTCATTAGTTGTATATTGCTTTTACTATGTTTAGGTATGGGCCTTGAATTCCTGATCTTTCCAAGACTTTTAAAATGAAAGGATGCGGAATTTTGTCAAATGCTTTTTCAGCATCTAATGAAATGACCATGTGGGTTTTTTTTCTTTGAATTTGTTTATGTAGTGGATTTCATTGATGGATTTCCATATATTGAGTCATCCCTGCAACCCTGGGATGAAGCCTACTTAATCATGATGAGCAATAGTTTTGATGTGTTCTTGGATTTGGTTGGCAAGAATTTTATTGAGTATTTTTACATTGATATTCTTAAAGGAAATTGGTCTGATATTCTCTTTCCTTGTTGGATCTTTGTGGGGTTTTGTATCAGAGTAATTGTGACTTCATAGAATGAGTTGGGTAGTGTTCCTTCTGTTTCTATTTTGTGGAATAGTGTGAAGAGTGTAAGGTCTTCTTTGAAGGTCTGATAGAATT
>BDUI01000052.1:94808-109186 GCA_002335545.1 Apodemus speciosus | reverse complement strand
TTAAAACTCTCCTAAGGACAAGTGGAAATATGGAGACTTCCTGTTTCCTCTATGACCCTACTGGAGATATTCTTAGTACTGTACAACAAGTGTGTTTTCCTGTCTAAGTATTGTTTGTCTTTGGTGCACCAATTTGTCCACATGTCAATTTGTGTTGGTTTGTTTTGTTGTTTGAATGACTGTTGTTTTATATTTTGTGTTGAAAAAAAATTGGTAAAAACTTCATCTGCTGGTGGTCCATCAAACTGAAACTTAATCTAGTCTCAGTTTACACAGCAGAGGCTGATTTAAGCTGCCCCACATTCTTAGCTAGGAGTCAAGCATAGCTAGAAAATAAACTTCTTTTAAAAGGGCCACTTCTCAAGTTCTAGGGCAAGTGGTTTGATGGTTATTTCTCTGAGAAAAAAATTTCTACAGTTGTGATTATTGGGCCCAAAGTGTTTTTTTCTCTTGAAATTACAGCTAGAAAAAGAAATTTATGTTGGTTTAAATCTATAAGATTTGTGTAGTCGCTTCATTTTTAACCCCCCAAGATTGAAAAGGAGATCACAGTGAGAATTTATTCGATATCAAGCAGGCTTCTTTTAAACTGTTTCAAAAAATTGTAGATAAAGACTACTAAAAACAGCTAGAAGAATTTTTTCCAGGAACCCTCAAAAAGAGGTTCCTTTTGTTATTCGACACTCATGCAATGGGGTCTGGTTACAGGCTGGATTGCTGTTAGGCCTGGCCTTGGGCAATAGGCTCAGATTAGAAAATATTTATATCTGAGTTAATGTAAAACACAGAGCTGCCTACATGGACCCTTGTACTTCTTTTGTCTTGCATCCACCTACGGAGTTTCTGGCCAAAACAACATTCTTGACAGATTTATCCAGATGTGGTTCAAAAATACAGTTCAAACTTAAGATCCATAAAAGTTTAATAAGGCTATGTAGAACTAATGAAGACATTAAAATCTTGCCTGCCTGCTCCACACAAAATTATTATGGATTTAGAAGGTTATTTTTGCTTTACATCCCAATAATTGTAAAAGCATTTGCTTCTAACTAGCTAACTTTAAAGAACCAATAAAGCAATTTCATTAGAAGGGTTTTCCTCAGAAATGACTGATAGCCTTACCTTATGTGAGAAAAATGTTTTGTCTCTGCTTCAATACAAGAAGCTAAAATTTTAAATCTCTCAATGTATATTATTCATAGAATTTTATTACAGGTATTTGCTCTTAACAATGGGTTTTAAAATTTTTTGTGTAGTTATTGTTCCAAAAACAGATTCAAAGGTAATGTATCAATTATATTCTAAGCAAATTGATGCTGAAAATTCAAATAAAGATAATTTGCTTATTCTAAATGATTTTCAAAAGGTGTTAGTATATATTAATTGGCCTTATCCTATACACTAACTTCACCTTAAGCTTACCATAGGAGGACATAAACCTCTGTTCTCAAGGTGGATGCAAATTAACTAGTGAAAGACAAATAACTTTACAGATAGTAGAAAAGGCTACTTTAATCAGTATGTGTTCACAGTAATTCCTTGGAAAAGAGAACATCAATGTAGAATCACCTTTTTCATCTCCAAGTAAAATTTTAATATCCTCAGATAAAAATATTGGTGTGTTAATAAAGTATTATAAGATAAAATCATAAAAGTATTTTAAAAGGAATGTCTTAAGAAACTGATGAAACAACTGTTCCTCGTTTCAAATGACAATTAAATTGGTTATTACAGAATATTGATAGTTGGTCTATTACATGGCAAGTCTTTTAGGCAAAATTGATGATTGTTATTCAAAAGACAAGTTGTTAAAATTTGCTTCCATACATGCTTTTATATTTCCTATAAATTTATACATGCATTCCATAAAGAATGTGTTTACTGTGGGAGTGAAGCTCATGTAATTGGATCATACGTTTGTTCTTTTGAGTTTCCTCTTGCTTCAGCACAGATAAATGAATTGGGTGCTGTAGCCACTATATTTAAAATGTTAAGAATCAAACTTTTAATTTGTATACTGATAGCCAATATATAGCTCATGGCTTGCAAATGCTTGAAATTGTTCCTTTTTTAGATATTGCTAATTCTTAAATTTTACAATTATTTATACAAATGCAATTCAAGTTTTAAAAAGATATGTTCCTTTAAATGACTGTCCTCTAGACATTTAAGAGCTTATCCAGGGGCTGGAGATATGGCTCAGCCATTAAAAGCTAGACTCACAACCAAAAATATAAGTTCATTCCCAGCAACCATATGGTGGCTCACAGTCATCTGTGATTGGATCTGACACTCTCTTCTGGTGTGTCTGAGGAGAGATACAATATACTTATATATAATAAATTTATAAATCTTCATAAAAGAACTAATTCCAGATTACCTGGAGAAGACCTCTTAAGGCAAGGTGACAAGAGATCTGTGCCCTAGGCAGACTATAGGCCCTACATAGAAACAATTAGCCATACAATCATATTCTTTACATCATCAAAATAATAATGGCTTGAAAATAATTTTATATTTTTAAAAAAATGTTCACATCAAATTATAAAGACTTGTTTTTGGTGTCCTCAATCTCCACCTATACCACATAATAGAGTTAATTCTAGAGGATTTAATCAATTATTACAAATTAATAGTAGTCATAATTCTGATTTTAGAAATGTGTGCATGTAAATAATGATACATTTTTAGGCTTTCTAGTTGCAACTACTGTAATAGGAAAAGCAACTAAAAATGCGACTTTATTTTCTATGCTTACATAGTCATTACCTACATTATTGTCTATGCTTGATGCTCCAATTTAGATTGAAACAGATAATGGAACTGGCTATTACAGTCATCAAACATTTGAGATATCTTTGACATCAATTTAAGAACAATTTAATTCTTTATAATTCTCAAAGATAAGATATTGTGAAACTTTAAAACAATATCTTCTTAAAAAACAAAAAGGGAAAAATTATATCCCCTTGTATATAATTTAAATCATGCTTGAATATTTTTTAAAAAGTTTAAAATGTGGATGGCACAGAACTCCTTGACAAGTGTCTATAGCTTCCTATAACTAGGCATGCTCATGCCTAGGTTACATGGTAGGATCCACTTATTGGCATATGGCATGATCCTGATCAGGTATTTAATATGGGGAAGAAGACATGTTTGTGTTTTTTTTCCCCCACAGAATGCTACCAAAGTGCTATGCTAGCTGCCAGAGTGATTGGTGTGGCATGCTGAAGATAATGTCGACCGTGGACTTGCTGAATGCCCTGACAATGGTGACTTTATTTGCCTATGTCCCACATTAGATAATCTGCCTTGCTTCAAACTTTTAGACCTGGTAGGACAGAGAACATGGAGACTGTTAAAACTGACTTAGAAAAAATTAATCTAAAGGAGGAGTTATAATGACTCTTCTCTTTCCTTTAATGTGATCAGTTGACTCAATCACGGAGTGGTCTAGAAATAAACCCAATATTGGAGATTCCAATTTTGAAGATGGCTAATAATCTTTATCAGCTAGCTGAGTTAATTTAGAATATAGTCTTCACTCTTTCTGAGAAGTAACAGCCTCTGTTGATTCTCAAAACCACTTCCCCCACACTGGGAAGCCAGGCTTTCTGTCTGAAAGTTGCTAATTTGCAACTGAATTAGATACCTTGTGCCATCCAAAGACTAGTTAATTCTCTTTTACTTCTAACTTTTGACCTTTTAAGCAGACTGCTTGTCTGTACCCAGGGTCATGTAGATTGAAAACTGACATGTCTGTTAAAGACACTTGCAGGACATTTAGCACAAATCAACTCTCTGACATTAAAACTTATATAAGTGGTTCTCCATTCAGGAGCCACATAGAACTGAGATCTATGTGTGTCAGCTTATGAGCTGATATGGGCACCAGTGAGAAGTGCAAGGCAAAGCACTACAAGGGGAGGACCATGTTTTCTGCCTCTAAGTCCCCTGTGAAGCAAACCTGGTTTCATAGAGGTTGGTTCTTAAAGGCATTTCTTAGAATAACAACAAGGAAGTCTAGAACCTCTCCTCCACAAAAGACACCATAAAGTATTTAGGAGGATCAGGTCAATACTTCCACTTCCTGGTTAATGCCCACTGTCCTTTGAAGGATAAATGTCCCCTTGGTTACCTCCTCATCTTAAAACTAATATAAAGGGAGGAGATGTAGAGAGCTGTATTGGGGTGCCATGCCACCTGGGGCAGGAACTTGACATTGACCAAGGTGAAATTCCTCTCCCAGCCTTTGGGAGGAAATTACATAAACCCCTCCAGCTAGCGTGGAGCACTCAGACCAAGGTGAAGCCCATTGTTCTCCAAGGACCTGCACTAGCTACCTAACATTAGCCACCTGCAGAGCAAGCGAACTGGTTATATGTTTATATTTATATATAAATATTTACATGTATATATATATATATGTATGTATATATGTATATATATATGTAGTTCATAGTGGGTAATAGATGATAGACAGAGAGATAGTTTGATGATAGAGAGAGAGAGAGAGAGAGAGAGAGAGAGAGAGAGAGAGACCCCCATTAAACTTCAAGCCTTGATCAGAAAAACTATTTGTCTTGATTTCAATTTCCTCTTGCCGCCCCTTTCTATCCCCAGCTTTCCTTCCAGGTAACTTGATAACTTATTCAACATAACTTCAGGCAGTTCCAGAGGTAGTTTCTCTCATTGTCATTGAAGCACATTTACTGTATACAGCAAGATACTGGGTCCTATTTACTTAACCAGTCTGATATTGTATGTCTTTTTATTATGTAATTGAGTCCATTGATTTTGAGTGATATTAAGGACTGATAATTGTTGTTTCCCATTATTTTTGTTGTTAGAGGCTGCTATGTTTGTGTGGATTTTATCTTTTGGGTTTGTTGTGAGAAGATTAATTTGGGGGGGTGGTGCAGTTTTACTCCTTGTGTTGGACTTTTCCTTCTATTGTCCTCTGTAGGCCTGGGTTAGTGGAAAACTCCTTATGGAATCTCTTAGTTTCTCCTTCTATGGTAATTGAGAGTTTTGCTGGGTATAGTAGCCAGGGCTGGCACTTTTGTTCTCTTAGGGTCTGTGTGACATCTGCCCAAGATCATCTGGCTTTTAGAGTCTCTTTTGAGAAATCTGGTGTAAATCCCGTTATAGGTCTGTTTTTATAAGTTACTTGAGGGTTTCCTTTACCGCTTTCAATATTCTTTCTTTGTTCTGTGCATTTGATGTTTTGATTATTTTCTGACAGGTGGAATTTCTTTTCTGCTTCAATCTTTTTGATGTTCTGTAGATTTCTTGTATGTTTATGGACGTGTCTTTCTTTAGGATAGGGAAGTTTTCTTCTGTACTTTTCTTGAATGTATTTACTGGCCCTTTGAGTTGGGAATTTTCACTCTCCTCTATACCTACCATTTTTAGGTGTGGTCTTTACACTGTGTCCTGGATTTCTTGAATGTTTTGAGTTAGGAGCTTTTTTGCTTTTTTGTGTTTTCTTTGATTGTTGTGTCAATGTCTTCTATGGTGTCTTGTATACCTGAGATTCTCTCTTCTATCACTTGTACTCTGTTAGTGATGTGTGTATCTATAACTCTTGATCTCTTTCCATGTTTTCCATATTCAGATTTGTCTCCCTTTGTGTTTTCTTTAATGTCTCTATTTCTAGTTTTATATCCTGGATGGTTTTGTTCAATTCCTTCAACTATTTGGTTGTGTTTTCCTATATTTTCTTTAAGAGATTTATGTGTTTCCTCTTTAAGGGCTTCTACTTGTTTACCTGTGTTCTTTCGTATTTCTCTAAGGGAGTTAACTATGTCCTTCTTAAAGTCCTCTATCATTTTCATTAGATGGGATTTTAGATCAGAATCTTGATTTTCTGATTTGTTGGGGTATCTAGGGCTTGCTGTGGTAGGAGAACTGGGTTCTGATGTTGCCAAGTAGCATTGGTTTCTGTTTCTTATGCTCTTGTGCTTGCCTCACATCACCTACTATTCTCTGGTAATCAGTGCTCTTAACTATCAAGCCACTCCAACCTTGTTATGATTTTGTTTAAAGGGTACTGTGTGCTCAAGTTGTTCAAATGAGTACCCTGTCATCATCAAATTCTCAGTTTATTAAATAAAGTTTGATCATTAAATTTTTAAATGTTCTATGCTTAAACAATTACTAATGTTTGGTCTCCATGATTATTTAGTCTGCTCAATCTATCAATTGTTAGGAAAGTGATACTCTAAAAATGTCTCCATGATTACAAATTTCTCACCTTTGACTTTGTAATCATGTCTACTTGCTTTTCATCATTTAGGCCATTTAAAAAATTTTAGTAGTTTCTTAAATGAGCACACTGGTTTCCTCATGGCCCCCATCCTCTTCATGTGGTCTTCTGTCTTTCTCCCAATGCCTCCTTCTACTTTGATGGCTCTGTTCATTTTAAGATCTTTCTTTTCCCTACTTCACTATCACACATATAAATCTAAATGCATATAAATTAAAATCTGGGCTCTGTATAGAAGAGAAACCCTGCAGCATTTGTCATTGCCATATTGACTAATTTTTCTTAAGATAATAATTTCTAGTTTCATTCAGGTTTCTATAAATGTTATGATTTACATTTTATTTAGAGATGAATAAAATTTCATTGTATTTAAATATATTTTATCCATTCATCTATTGATGGACAGCTATTTAGTTCTTTTATGTTGTAGAAAAATGTGCCAATTATACTTTAGACATAGAGATAATATTTAAGTTATATAAATAACTCCTAAAAATAAATAAACACTCCCTAAGCCCTCACATATCTTCCAGTCAATAAATGGACAAATGAACCTGAGGTGGCTTGAATGAAAATGGTTTCCATAAGCTCATAGAAAATGATATTGTTGGAGTAGATGTTGGAGTAGTAAGGTGAGGCTTTATTGGAGGAAGTGGTCACTGGGGACAAGCTTTGAGGTCTCAGGTGCTTAAGCCACAACTAGTGTGGCAATCACTTTTCGCTGCTTGCAGATCCAGACATAGAACTCGCTGCTCCTTCTCCAGTATCATGTCTGCCTGCTATGCTTGCTGTCATGATGATAATGGACTAAATTTCTGAAACTGTAAGCCAGATCCAATTAAATATTTTTCATTGTAACAATTGCTCTGATCATGGAATCTCTTCACAGCAATAAAACCCTAAGACAAAACCAAGGAATAACAATTAAGTGGCCAATGTCTATTTTGAGCTGTTAAAAATCCTCAGCAATCAAGGAAAATATAAGTAAAACTACTTGAAGATTCTATCACTTCCCAGTCAGATAGCTAGCATCAAGGAAACAACAAATGAGCCTTGAGGTTTCCATCTAGCAGGGAGCTGATCCTCTGCCATAGGGCTCTATACTCAAATATCACTGTGAGAGAGCTAGCATCCCAGGAGTGCCAATAAGCCTGTAAGCACAGGTAATATCATCACTGCTACTCTGAAGGACCCTCCTGGAACCCTAAAGACACAGGAGCAGAGAAGCAGCCTGGGACAGGAGCCTTCCAGTTTATGTCTGTGCCCAGAGCTGATTCTATGCCACAGCACTCCATACGCAAATACCACTAAGAGAGGGCTTGTCTCCCAGAAGAGCCAGAGTGGACAAACCTGTGAGTACAGCTAAGACCATGACTTCTGTTCAAATTCCTGGTCCAAAAGAAACCCTCCTGGAGCCATCAGGACATAGGAGCCAAGGAGCAGCTGGGGAAAGGATCCTTCCAGTTTCTGTCTGAACCCCAGAACAAATCCTGTACCACAAATTCCTCCCAGGAAGAACTGGTCTTCCAGGAATACTGACAAAGAGGCTTTCAATAGGGACAAACCACAGTAAGACACAGCCAAAACAGCTAACACCAGAGATAACCAGATATTGAAAGGCAAAGGTAAGAACATAAGCAACAAAAACCAAGGCTACTTAGCATAATCAGAACCCAGTTCTCCCACCACAGTGATCCCTGTATACCCCAACACACCAGAAAAACAAGACTATGATTTACAATCATGTCTCGTGATGATGATACAGGACTTTAAGGAGGACAATAATATCTCCCTTGAAGAAATACAAAAGAACACAGGTAAACAGGTAGAAGGCCTTAAAGAGAAAACACAAGAATCACTTAAAGAATAACAGGAAAACACAACCAAATAGTTGAAAGAATTGAACAAAACCATCCAGGTTTGTTGAGTTCCATAGCTATCTGCAGCTACCGCGGACTGATCCCTGAAAGAGAAACTTATGGGATGGATGGGGAAAGTGGTGCAAAAGAATTGGGTCAAGGAGACATTGCCTTTCAAGATCCGAATTTTAATAAATGTAACCCAATAAATAGCCTGGAAGATTTCCCTCCTCGCCCCCCAGGCATGGGGTGGAGTCTTGGGATCTTGCTGGCTCCCGATCTCAGCAGGTGGTTGGCTCCAGGATGCTTCCTCGGCTTCCAGGTGAGGCTGGTTTGTTCTAAATAGAACAAAGGCCAGGACATTCACGGGCTAAGCAGAGCAGAGGCCAAATGCCTAGCTCGAATGCTGAAGTGGGGGGAGGGACAATTCCCCCTAATTTATAATTTTTTTAAACAACCAGTGGATAAATATATCCTTCTAAAGATGTTGGGTATTTACCAATGAGAAAAAGCAGAGACATCAACCCCCTGAAATATTAAATGATGCCTTTTTTTCGGGGAGGAGAAATAGACTGTCTTATTATTATAAGGACGGTCTCTCAGCATTAACCCCTGTGCAGCGGGGTATGCTTTTAGGGAAACTCAGATACAGGATTTTTTCCCTTTCCCTTGCAGTGCTTTGCCTTGCATCTCAATCAGTACCCATGTTTGCCAGAAAACAAACATGCATAGATCTGAGTTCTATGCAGCTCCATTTTTGGAGATCCACTGGTCAAATAGATGCCACGTGAATGTGAGCTGGCTGGCCTATATGACAGTTCACCTTTGAGTCCTGGAAGCTGTTGTTGTATCTGAAAGACACCTGCTTGAAACACAAAGGGAAAGATTAAAAGGAAAAAACTTGGTTGTCTCTGGAAAGCCCAAGACATCTAATTAAATTGCAAATTTATGATTTAGGCCACGGGCCCTGGCTTGTGAATTAACTGCTAGAGAACAATTTAGCCTATCTTCTCAGCTAAGGGAGAAGTGGCTTTGAGAACACTTTTGAATCAGCTGGTTTACACTTCTGCAGCATTTTGTGGAAAAACTAGACATGCCTTCTTTCCCAATATTAAGTCAGGATCATGCCATATACCAATAAATAAACTTTTTTATCTCACCTAGGCACCAGTGTGCCTAGTTATAGGATGCCATATACTCAGCGAGGAGTTTCCTGGCATCAGAATTTTAAAATTTTCTTAAAAATACGCAAGCAATTTAAATGTTATTCACAGGGATATAAACTCCGCTCTCTTTTTCTTTTTTAAGAAGATATTGTTTTAAAAATTTTATATATTACCTCGTCTTTGAGGATAACAAAGAATTAAATTGTCAAAGATGTCTCAAATATTTGACAACTTCATTAAATGGCCAGTTCCATTGTCTTTTTATTTTAAGTTGGAACACCAAGAATATACCATAACATAAATTGAAATATGAGTATCATTTATCTGTAACAATTAAATAAGTCCTCCAGAATTAACACCATTATGTGGTAGGGGTAGAAACTGAGGACATTTAAGAACAAATCTTTATAATTTGATGAGCACAAAAAATATGAAATTATTTTTAAGCCATYACTCCTTTTGATGATATAAAAATTATGCCTGTATAGTCAATTGTCTCCATACAGTTTGTCTGGGATATAAACTTATGTGCCTTGCCTTAAAAGGTCTTTGTCCAGGCACCTTTTTAAAGATTAACTATATCAAATATCTAGAGGATAGCCATCTAAAGAACATAKMTTTTKTAACTTGAATAMTATTTGTATAAACAATTGTAAAAATTAAGAACTAGCAGTATTAAAATAAAAGAATAATTCTAAGTAATTGTAAACCATGAGCCATATATATACACTTATATTTGTTATTAATATATAAATAAAAGCTCGATTTTTTAACATTTTAAAAGTAGCCGCTAGAGCACTCGTTACTTGTGCCGAAGCAGGGGAAACTCAAAGGAATAAATGTGATCTAATTATACAAACTTTACTCCCATAGTTAATGTACTTTATATGGGATGTATGTATAGAAATATGAAAGCAACTAGCAACAAATTATCTTTTGGATAGCAAATATTAATTTTGGCCAAAAGGGCCTGCCATGCAATAGATCAACAATTAATAATAATCTGATTGCTGCTTGAAGCAAGGAACAAATGCCCTCACCAGGCTCTTAAAACATTTCTCTAAAATATCCTTACAACATTTTCACCAACACATTAACATCTCCATTGAAAGATGCAAAAATTGTTTGGAGAGGAAAAAAAAGATGATTTTATATTAACGTTTTCTTTGCCAAGGAATGGCAGTGAACACATAACATAAACAGCTGATTACAGTAACCTTCATTATCTGTAAAATTATCTATCCTTTGCCAGTTAATTTATATCTGCTTTGAACACAGAGATTTAAGTCCTTCTTTGGCAAGCTTAAAGTGATGTCTTACCCAATTAATTCATTTCAACAACTTTTGAAAATCACTTACTTCAACATCCACCCCAGCAAGGACCTTAGAACCAGGTTCCTCAAATGCAAATATCCTCTAATCTGAGCCCATTATCTAAGGCTAGATGCAAACCCACCAGTCTAACAAGGACATGAGGGTCAAATAATAAACTAACAGAACCTGTAATTTCAGGGTTCCAGGAAAAATTCTACTTGTTTCATAGTAGTCAGAGGAACCTGTTTGATATCAAATAATTTTCCACTGAGATCTCCTTTTTAATCTTGGAGGGTTAAATCCCACTTCTATCACTGTAGCCAACAAACTCGCAAAAAAGTCAAAACAGGCCTATATTGGCCATAGCTGTCTTTTAACCTTTATCATTTTTAAAATATGTTTAAGAATCCTGGCCTTTAACCATACTACAATCTGCAGTCAATGACATATTGTCAATTTTTTTAACTCTTAATTTTTTCTTATAACACTAGAGCAACCATAACTTTGGAAGCAAAGCTCAATTTTAAACAATCTATTTCCTTTAAATCAATGGCAAACACACCATTTTAACTAATTAAAGAGACATTAATTTATATCTTATTCCCTATAAGTCTGCTTTTTAGGCCAAGATTCATGCAAAACACCATGCCAATTCAGAAGCATCTCAGAGACCTGTATTCCATGAGTTTAACATGCCATGTGCTTAAAATGGCTGCAACCTCGAACTATCAGCTCCAAATTCACCTCTTATTGTCAACTCTATACCATTTAAATCATTYACAATAATTAATAAGCCAATATTCTATAGTCAAGACATGTAAAATATATATTTATATTTTTAAAACCAATTATAAAAAGTGAATAAAGTGTGTGTTCCATCAGGCCACATGTCGTTGGCCAAACTAACCTTTTCCTAATAATGTCATACCTTTTAAATTGTGTCCAGTGACTTATAAGCCAATTTTCTATAGTCAAGACATGCAAAATATACCTTTCAGACCAATTATAACCAAGAATAAAACGATTATATGAATTTATAAACTTAAACCAAGCAACTTTTTTTCCTTTTCCTGGCTGTAATTTCGAGAGAAAAAAAGCACTTTGAACCAAAAACCACAATTGTAGAGATTTTTCTTTAAAAGAAACAAATTAATCCATTTGTTTTGGACTTGAGTCTGTTGGTCACCTTTTTAAAACACAGCTTTTTCTTAAACTATGCTTGACTCCCAGCTGAGTGCTGGACATCCTAAATCAGCCTTTGCTGTGTAAACTGCAGCTAGATTAAGAAATAGACCACCAATAGATGAAGTTTTTATTAATTTTTCCTTTTAACATGAAACATTTAGACAAGTCATTCACATGACACCACGGCACATACATGTAGACGCTTGGTGCACCAAGATTAGATGACATAGAATGAACAGACAATACATAGAAAGGGAAGCATGCTTGTTATGTAATTACATCCATTTTCCTTCTCTCTTTCTCTTTCCTTTTTCAACCTTTCTTAAAGCAGCTCTTAGAGGCTGCGGACATAGGCCTATTTTAAAACCCTTTCCTTTTCACCTGAATAGCTCTTAATAGCAGTGGTTACAATCCAGAACCTATACAGTTCTTCCCCATTTTCCATTGTCTGCCTCTAAGCAAGGAGTTCAGTGTTGCGTCAACACTGCCTTACTTAATCCATATCTTCCAGCACCCATTATCTAACTGTGCAGGATACCATCTTTTTTCTTTTTCTGCAAAGCTTCGCTAAGACAGGGTCACCTTTCTCTTGAGTCCAGCCACATGTTGAGCGCCATTCTCTTGAGTTCCATAGCTATCTGCAGCTTCTGCGGACTGGTCCCTGCAAGAGAAACTTAGGGGATGGATGGGGAAAGTGGCGCAAAAGAATTGGGTGCAGGAGACATTGCCTTTCAAGACCCGAATTTTAATAAATGTAACCCAATAAATAGCCTGGAAGATTTCCCTCCCCGACCCCCCAGGCATGGGGTGGAGTCTTGGGATCTTCCTGGCTCCCGATCTCAGCAGGTGGTTGGCTTCAGGATGCTTCCTCAGCTTCCAGGTGAGGCTGGTTTGTCCTAAATAGAACAAAGGCCAGGAAATTCACAGGCTGAGCAGAGCAGAGGCCCAAATGCCTAGCTCAAGTGCTGAAGTGGAGGGAGGGACACAGGTTCTAAAAATATAAATAGAGACATTAAAGAAAACACAAAGGGAAACAACCCTGAATATAGAAAACATAGGAAAGAGATCAGGAGTCATAGATACAAGCATCACTAACAGATTACAAGAGAGACTCTCAGGTATACAAGACACCATAGAAGACATTGACAGAACAGACAAAGAAAACACAAAAAAAGCAAAAAGCTCCTAACTCAAAACATTCAAGAAGTCCAGGACACAATGTAAAGACCAAAAATAAGGATAATAGGTATAGAAGAGAGTGAAGATTACCAACTTAAATCACCAGTAAATATCTTCAACAAAATTATAGAAGAAAACTTCCCTAACCTAAAGAAAGAGATGCAGATAAAAATACAAGAAGCCTACAGAACCCCAAATGGATTGGACCAGAAAGGAAATTCCTCCTGTCACATAATGGTCAAAATACTAAATGCACAAAATAATGAAAGAATATTAAAAGAAGTAAGGGAAGAATGTCAAGTACTATATAAAGACAGACCTATCAGAATTACACCAGACTTCTCACCACAGAAAGTGAAAGCTAGAAGATCCTGGACAGATCTCATACAGAACCTCAGAAAACAGAAAATGCCAGCCCAGACTACTATACCCAGCAAAGCTCTCAATCACCAAAGATGGAGAAACCAAAGGTATTCCATAACAAAACCAAATCTACACAATATCTTTCCACAAATTCATCCCTATATAGGATAATAGATGGAAAACTCCAAAACAAGGATAGAAACTGTACCCTAGAAAAAGCAAGAATGTAATCTTTCAATAAACCTAAAAGAAGATAGCCAGACAAATATTAAAAAAAATAAAAAATAACAAGAAGCAATAATCACTATTTCTTAATATTTCTGAACAGCTATGGACTCAATTCCCTAATAAAAAGACATAGACTAACAGACTGGATACATAAACAGGCCCCACATTTTGCTTCATACAGAAAATATACCTCAGTGTCAAAGACAAATACTACCTCAAAATAAAACAATTTTCCAAGCAAATGGTCCCAAGAAACAATTTAGAGTAGCCATTTGAATATAAAATAAAATCGACTGTCAACCAAAAGTCATCAAAAAAGATGAGGAAGGACACTTCATACTCATCAAAGAAAAATATCTACCAAGAACAATTCTGAACATCTATGATCCAAATGCAAGGGCACCCACTTTCATAAAAGACACCTTACTAAAGCTCAAAGCTCATATTGAATCTCGTAAAGTCATAGTGGGAGACTTCAACAGCCCACTCTCATCAATGGACAAATCACGAAAACACAAACTAAAGACACAATGAATCTAACAGAAGTTATGGACCAAATGGATTTAACAGATATCTATAAAACATTTCATCCTAAATCAAAAGATTACACCTTCTTCTCAGCACCTCATGGTACCTTCTCCAAAACTGACCATATAATTGGTCACAATTCAGAACTCAACATATATAAGAAGATTCAAATTCCCATTCCTCCTGACAGATCACTAAAGATGAAGGCAGGTCTACAATAGCAAATATATACATATATATACACGTGTATATATATATATATATATATATATATATATATATATA
>BDUI01000052.1:51938-70542 GCA_002335545.1 Apodemus speciosus | reverse complement strand
CCCCTTTCCCTATGGCAACTTCCCTGGCCTTGGTCCTTGGGGCCAGTAAACTAGCCCACCAGAAAGTATTTTCCCAATAAATCTGCTTTAAATATATATGTATATATATATATAATATTTTAAGAAGCAATTGCTGATAAATTTTAAAAATTAAGATTGATACCAGCTACATAACTTAAAATTCATAAAATATTAAAAAGATAAATAGATCTGGAAATTAAAAAAAATAAAGCCCTATAAATCATAAATCCAACCAGCAACATCCGTAACCAAAATAATAAGCCTGTCAAAAACCTATACACATAGCTGAGCCATATTTGAATTTCTGAGAAGAAAACATTTTGAAGGCAACGAGAGAAATAATAGCAACATTAATGCAGAAAGTGAAAATAAGAATTATAGTCATTGTCATATCAGAACTTATAGTAGCTTGCTTCAACATGCCTATCTTTAACATGCCTACAGGAAGAAAGAAACTACTACTCCATAGTTGTACATACAAAGTAAAGTAAGGAAAATAAAGACTTGGGCAGGCAAACAAATGTACAGTATACATCATCTATGTACTCAATTCAATCAGTGGATCTATTTCATAAAAAAATTCTTATCAGGCAGGAAAGACTATGACACCAGAGAGAAACCTGGATCTATACGGTACAAACAAAACAAAAACTAAGAATCAAATAAATGAAAGTTTAAATAATTCTTTTATTTTAACTTTCTCTAAAAGAAAATTGGCAGTGGTAAAAATAGTATCGATAGTTTATATGTTTACAGAACATACAGAAGTAAAATATGTGCTAATGCTAATAACAGCACCACAAAGTTAGGAAGGAAAATTGAGAATTTATTAKGCTAAGGTCTTCAGAATGCATATAATTTGAAGGTAGACTCTGATTCATTAAAAGTGTCCACTGTAAACACCATAATAAACTACTAGTATTAAATACAATTGTAGTGCTCTTTCATATTGAATAAGACATGCCCTCCAGATCAAGGAAGACCTGGAACTTTAGAATCATGTGGTCCTTTACTTCATGGACAAGCACTGGAGTCTCCTGGGAAGTCAGAGTAGAGCTGGCTGTATTACCTCAGGATCAAGTTTAGCAAATGTCACGTCATTTACTTTGAGCAAATTAGTGTAAGATAGATGTGGATAAATCAAAGAATTCATTTGGCAGGCAGACATGAGTAAATGCTGCAAAAATCAAGTCTGTGTCTGTTCCCGTTTAATGTGGTATGATCGGATGACTACACTGTTCTGAAAGAAAAAATTTCTCAGATGCCCATCATCAGGAAGGACAACTGTTTTGCACAGAGCTAAACAAAGATTAAAGTGGGTGTGAGGGGTTGATTGGCCCATGGGAAGTGACACTATTAGGAGGTGTGGCCTTGTAAGAGTGGGTATGGCCTTGTTGGAGGAAGTCTGTCACTATAGAGGTAGGCTTTGATGTCTTGTGTTTAAGCTCCACCCAGGGAGGAAAAGAGCCCCTCCTAGCTGCCTGCAGAAGACAGTCCCTTCCTGCCTGCCTTAGGATCAAGTTGTAGAACTCTTAGCTCTTTCTATAGCACCATGTATGTCTGCAGGCTGCCATGCTTCCTGCTAAGATGATCATGGACTGAACATTATATGGAACTGCAAGCCAGCCCCAATTAAATGTTTACCTTTATAAGAATTGCTTTGGTGATGGTATATCTTCACAGCAATGAAACCCTAAGACAGTGGGTCTTGATGGCTTAAAGACTAATGTAGGGAAATTCATTAAATGTTAACAAATGCTTTTCAAAGAGAATAACAAGGAATGAATAATAATTCGACAGTAATTATGAAGTAAATAATAAAAATGTTCAATTTATAACTAGAAATGCCACAGATTTTAATATTAAACACATAAAAAGTACATTAAACATGAATAGTTTAAACGCACCAATTAAAAGACAGCGAGTATTCAACTGGTTAAAGAAAAGCAATATTAAACTTTGTAAACTTTGTACTGTCTACAAGAATATTTATGGTGCATACTTTAAGCAATAGAATTCTGAAACTGCTATACTAATGTTGGACCAAGTAGAACTCAGAAGAAAAAAATTATGAAGAATGATGTTGCTTAGGAGGAAAGGACTAGGGCTGGTGAGATGGCTCAGTAGTTAAGAGCACTGACTGCTCTTCTGAAAGTCTTGAGTTCAAATCCCAGCAGCCGCATGGTGGCTCACAACCATCCATAATGAGATTTGACACCCTTTTCTGGTGTGCCTAAAGACAGCTACAGTGTAGTTACATATAATAATAAATAAATCTAAAAAAAAAAAAGAAAGTTCTAATTTAAAAAAAAAAGGAGGAAAAGACTAATTACTAAGAATATATAGCACTCCAAAAAGTATATGTGTGGAGTGTGAGAGTTTCTAAGAAGGTGAAATAAAGTCTCAAAAAGAGTCCAGGTGGTAGTGGTTCATGTCTTTAATTCCAGAACTTGAGAGGCAGAATTCCAGGCAAGACTGGTCGACAGAGAGAGTTCCAGGATAGCTAAGACTACATAGATAAACCCAGTCTCAACAAACAAACAAACTCAAAAAAGAAAACCAGAAGAAACGGTGCAAAACCACAAATATATATTCAGGACTCCATTTTTCAGCTGTGCATGGTGGTTTTCATGACTGTAATCCCAGCATTCAGGAGTCAGAGGCAATAGAGACATTAGATGCTTGATCTGAGGAAACCCTCATCCCCAACTGTACCACCCCAGGCTTGTATGCAGCTGAGTCTTTCTGTTCTGGCTAAGGGTAGAAAATGGACGCTTTTGGTCTAAATGTCGATGGCCAGATACTACTAGGTGTTTTCTGAGATATTTATCCAAGTTGGGTTTGTCTCAGACCTTGCACAGACAACTTAAGTGTGAGCTCTGTGAGTCCAGATATTTTGGAAACTGAACTCTCATACCCCCACCCACTCCCACTTCTAAACAGCTTCAGTGGCTGAGCACATGTGGCCCCAGGCTGCCTAGCCCCACACTCCCTAACCCCACCTCCCTCCCATCCATGCAGCCACCAGCAGTGGCAACAGTGGCAGTGAAGGAGCAGCCTGGTTCTTTTAAATCACCCACTGCACCTGCTTCACTACACCTGGGCAGGCAGGAGGAATGGCATAAACAACACATGACTGCCTGCCATCCTGACTGTGGGATAAAGAAGGAGGAGTCATGGCCTCACCACTGTTTAGTTAAGGGCAGTCACATGGCTGGAAGCCACCTCTGTTATGGATTGGAAAAAACAAAAATGAAAATAATGTTCCTTGCTTATTGACCCTAACAGCCAAACCTTGTAACATGATAGTAACCCACTTGGTATTAATTTTGAAGGTATTACATTGTTTTCACTTGTTAGAACTTAGTTTTTGTCTTCCAAAATTTAAGATTGTGCTCTATGTCTTTACTCTTTAAATGGCACTTTATTTTAAAATAGAGGTGCAGTTTAGAGCAGATAACTAAAAACAGGCAAAGACTGTTTAACTCAGATGTGCTTGGTGGGTACTAACCCTCAAACCTGTCAGAGAACCTGCTGAATATGGCATTTAAGATGCTTTAACTCACCATGACAGAGACTCCCAAATCCACCAGTGACCCCTTCAAGGTCTCCAAGAATATGTGGGCATAACAACAAAGGACTCTACCTGGATTGTGGTACACTGCTCCTAACTGCCCCAATGCCTTACCCACTGCCAGGACCCTGTCCAAACTGTGGACAAATTGTACACAGGACATGTAATGCTTAAGACAAAGTAAGGTCAGTCTCCTAATCCTCCACAGGAAGGTCTCTCAGATTTGCCAGGTCTGGCAGTCAGAGATTGATCTTGCTATGGGACCTATGTCCCCAATGAAGCCATCGACACTATGGGAACCTAGTGGGTAGGCCATCTAGGTAACAGTAAGTCTCTGCCACTTCAATTGCTACATAGACCTTTTGAATTATTCTTCCTGCTTACTCAGGTAAGATCTATTCTTCTCAGGTCTCTGAAGGGTAATGTTTTTAACTAAAATCATTTTTACTGTAGCTTTTGTTGGGGGTTGGTTCTAATGCTTTGAATTAATCCAGCCCCAAATCAGGAATCCTCTTCGCCACACATTGAAGGTCCTTGTCTCCATTTGGTTTTTGATCCACCAATAAAGAGTCAGGGGCCAATGACTGGGCAGGTAGAGTGAGGCGTGACTTGGAGATTTGCACAGGTGAGGAACTGAGAGAGAGGATGGAGGCAAAGATCACCTTGACAGGTAAGAAGATCAGACTTAAAGGCCCATAGACATGTGAGAATCAGGGTAAGTGGACAAGGGCAACTGCCCCGATTGGGCCTGGAGTAGCAGAGATGTCATCTAGATTTTACAAGATGTTAGTTGTAGGGCTTTGGGTCCAGCATCCACTCCGCTACAGGGCATAGCCACTTGGGGGGCTGGGACACAGGAAGTTTGACCAAGCTTATCCCTCACTGTTTCCAGGCAGGTGTTAGGTTGTAGGGAAGCTCCTGAATACTGCTCCGCATAAGGGAAAGCTCAGTCCAAGGCACAGGACAGCTGGAACTGTCTCGAGGATCCCCAGGCCTGTTAAGAGACCAGGGCTGTCTTGTTCTCAGACTCTTCGGCACCACTGGAAGACATGGAACAGCTGAGAATGGCTGGGGAGGGGGACAGGAGGAAGGGCCCACAGGCTGGATCTAGTCAGAGGGCTGGGGGAAAGTGGAAAACTCCAACTGGTCCCATGTGGGGAGAGTCTTTGGCTTGAAGGTAGGGCAGGCTTGGTAGCAGTTGTGACTGGGAGCACAGAGATGCCTTCTACAGAAGATTAGAAAAATGCCTCTATAGACAAAGGCCTTCTCCATAGCTCCATACAGTGGATTTTGATGAAAGGGGGCAGTCTATGGTTTTGAGGCATTTATTGTCATGGTGGAAAGTGGATGAGTAAAACCATACTCCACTTCTCAGGGTGGCCCTGAGATTAAATACCTTTGCAGGGAGGAGTGGCTGGGAAGGAAAGTTTATTGGCTAAGCCCTCTAGACCTTTAAGTACTTCATTAAAACAAAGATCTGTCTATCTTGAGCCTACATGACCACAGGTCACATCCTCTATATGTGGAGGGGTTTGGGGCATTGCCCTTATGTAACTGATGGCCACAAATCTATGAGAGGGCTGTGACTAGTGACAGGGGCTTGGTGCCCTGGATCAGGCAAAGCACCTAGTATCCCATCAGGGACTTCAGGGCTTCAAGCCTTGGCTTAACCATGGACCCAGCTACTTTTCATGGTTAGTTAACTATAGGAAGGATTAGAAATGCTCAGCCAATTAGCTAGTCAAGGCATGTTTAAATTAACTGGCATGCGTGTATGTACATCTTACATTCAAGAATCCCAGTCTGTTGCTACTTTTACAATATGGATTTTAGTACAGATTACAAACAGTGGTGATACTAACAACTTGCCTCTTCACTTGTGCCTTTCTGCCCCACCTGTCCAGTGGAATAGTCCTCAGACCTCAGCAGTACCTTCCCTCATTCCTTACCTCCTATGAATGCAGCAGAAGGAAGGAGCAGGGGTGGGGAGAGTAGAATGCATAGCAACTGTCTCCCACTCTCCTTGCTGGTCCATTGAAAGCTGTGATTCTGTTTTGTCCTGGAGCAGACTAGGAGCCCTATCCATAGGTGCAACCTTTGGCATCTCCCTTTTCAGTCTTGGGGAGGCATCCTATTTAGGGAAGGTGCGACTTCCTACCTGGGGATGCTCACATATATCATCAAGGCTATCATTTTAAGAATAATGTCCAGTAAGGGGCATGTATGAAAATCTTTCTTGCTTGACCTTGTGAAATTGTCCAGCCAAAATGATTATGAAAATCAGCTTAGGCTGTCTAGGCCAGTTCCCTGAGCAGATCCTGGGTGCAAACTCTGCAGCCTGTCCCACAACACCCAGAGGAAGCTCCACTGCCAGGTGCTCTAACATGCCCAGGGTCATAGGATCAGAAGTGAGGAGGACTCAACATCTGTTCCAACTGCAGGAGTGTTGAGTTCCGTAGCTATCTGCAGCTACTGCAGACTGGTCCCTGCAAGAGAAAACTATTCACAGGCTGAGCAGAGCAGAGGCTGAACTGCCTAGCTTGAATGCTGAAGTGGGGGATGGGACACAGGAGGAACTGGTACCAGTGGACTCAGGCACACAGGCACTTCACCAGACCAATGGCATGGGTTCCTTCTGGTCTGCAGGACTGGTCCCCTGAGTAGACTGTGGGTGAAAATTCCATAGCCAATCCCACAAAACCCAGAGAAAGCTGCACTGCCAGGTTCTCTAACTTGCCCAGGATCACAGGATCACAGGAGCTTGGTCACACCAGGATCTCAGGGTCCCAGAGGCAGCTTGACTCCCAGGGGCTTGGACACAACCGGGATCTCAGGATCACAGAGACAGCTTGACTCTGAGGAGTTCTGACATAACCAGGATCACAGGAAGGACAGGCTCCAGTCATATATAGCGAGGGCAGGTAGCACCAGCGATAACCAGATGGTGGGAGGCAAGTATAAGAACATAAGCAACAGAAACCATGGTTACTTGACATCATCAGAACCCAATTCTTCCACCATAACAAGTCCTGGATACACCATCACACCGAAAAAGCAAGATTCAGATTTAAAATCACTTCTCATGATGATGATAGAGGACTTTAAAAAGGACATAAATAACTCTCTTAAAGAAATACAGGAGAGCACAGGTAAAGGAAGCCCTWAAAGAGGAAACACAAAAATCCCTTAAAGAATTACAGAAAAACACAAACAGGCACAGCAGAACTGTCAACTCTTAGCTTAGCTACTATGGAGGTAAAATCCTTTGGAGATGTGAGGGACATTGAACTACAGCCTTATTACAATGAACTCTAATGTCTAAACGTTGCTCTTATTTTGGGTTTGTACTACAGTAAGAGCCAAGATTTTAAGCTCTACTAAAAACAAAACAAAAAATAAAAATAAAGAAAAGAACATCAGTTTATGTCCTGCTTTAAGTTACTGTGTAATGTAGCTTCCTATCATCCTTGACCTGTGGTTTCTTCCTTGATCCCTCCTTGTTACCCAGCTCACATTTCTGTAAATAGCCTCTTAGTTAACACTCTCCAATGCAGCCCCTTTCCTGTCAGGGTAGGAACTTTCCTTGTTAAGAAAGTTAAGTAGGAGGATTACAAATTAAGGAGGGCAGCTGACCCTAGGAAGATACCATACTGCTTTACTCTGTTTTTAAGGGACATGTCATAGACTGTTTCAAACACTGCCTATAAGGGCACCACATGCAAATTGTCAAAMACCTAAAACCTTGACAGCCCAACTCCTCTTAGTAACAAAAAATTGAATGCAAATAACCAAATGTAAGTTATTTGGACCTTATGGACATCAGCATGGAATATACCACAAAGAACCTACCACCCCTATAGCTGCACCATGCTGGGTCTATCATATACCCACAAGGCTAAGGCAGGGCACCACAAGGATATTTGCATATCTGTGTTTATTGCTACACTGTTTCCAATATTTAGGAAGTAAAACCAGCCTAGATGTTCAACAGATAAATAGATAAAGAAACTATGCTTTATATACATTATGGAATTTTATTCAGCCATAAAAAGAAGGAAATTGTGACAGATCTTTGTAGGAAAATGGGGCTAAATTGAGATCATGTTAAGTAAAATAATTCAGACTCGGAAATACAAATATTGCATTTTCTCTTATATGCCTAATCTACATTTCAGAAAAACATAGAAGTAGAAAGGCCTATGTGCAGAGGAAGGCAAGAGAGGTAGTAGGTGGGCAATTATTATTAATGTATGTAAAGGCTATTCCTGGTTGTCGACTATATCTGGAATTAAGTACAATCAAGAATTGTGGGGCTCACCTGTGATGCAGATCTTGAGACTGGAAGACAAGTTTCTGACCTAGATCTTGGCAAGGAGATAGCTGAGTTCAAGGTCAACCTGGGACAAAACAAGTCCCAGATCCAGATGTGGTGGTAAATACCTTTAATCAGAGCTACGCCTTATTCTGGAAAAATACATAGGGACATTGGAAGAAGGAACATTCACTCTTCTTCACCTGCTTGCATTTACTTGCCAGCACATCTGTTGGAAGCTACTTCTACAGAAGACCAGCTGAAACAACTAGCCTTGTGGGACTGAGCAACTACTAGATCCTTGGACTGCCCATTCACAGCTGACCATTGTTGGGTAGTTGGACTACAGAGAGTAAGTCATCACAATAAATTCCTTTACTATATAGAGCCTGTCCATAAGTTCTGTGACTCTAGAGAACCCTGACGAAGACAGTGTACATTGTCCATATGAACCAAAAATTACTATGAAACACAGTGATGTAAGATTAACATATACTAGTCAAATGGCTGTGTTTACAGATCTGTGTCATTTCCAACCTACCACACTACAATAGTTAATATAAATTAGAATACAACCTAAATTACAATGTCTCAGAGTTGGAATAAAGGTTTGAATTCTTTATTTCTCCCTAGCCAGGGCATGCTGCTGATAACCACCTTCTCCAAGATTCCTTCAGAGGTTCTTTGTTTCCCTCAGAGCTTCCTATTATTTTTCTTTTATCCTAGAGAAATGTCTCCAGCAGCCCCACTCATTCTTGCAGGGTTGTGTTTGATCTACTGTGTGCAGTTATTTATTCTTACTAACGCAACTACAAAATGTTGAAGGAGTTCAGTCCTCTCAGGTCACCTTTCTTGTGGAAAGATGCCTTTGTTGTTTTTGCAGCAAATGACAGAGTCCCAAGGTGATGCTGTCAGTATAGCTTGTTCACTCAAAGAGCCATCCCTGAGAAAAGCCTAGATGATGCATGACATGTTTTTTAAACACTGACATTTTAAATAACTTAAAGTGCACAGACACTAGAGACCTGTCCCAGCATTGAGAGAACAGTTCTGGGGTAGAAAACAGAGCTGGGTCAAGGCTAAACAACTGAATGATCTCTGGCCTTATAATCTTATCAGTTGTGCTTTAATAAGCTCTGGTCTCTTACTCTGTAGCTTATTATTTGTGCTTTAGTAAGTGCTGGTTTCTTATTTTTGTGCTTAAATATAAATGCTGTTTCCTTGCAAATGGTATATGTTGTTTAGCAGAGGGGAATTAAGTAAAGGATTAATTGCTAGTGTTCCTTTCTCTGGCAAGCCAGCCAAAGGCCCTTACTGCCCAGGCGGGAGGCTCAGATCTCGTTAACTCTTATTGAGCCAGAGAGAAAAGAAAAGGAAAGAAAGAAGTCACTTACAAATACAACACACACTAGACGAAGCTGGAAATGGCTATACCACCATTTTTTAAAATTACTTTCAGCTTATTATAGCTTTTTAACAAAATGTTCTCTGTATAAGAAATAATTATCTCACAGATAAAACATTATAAAGAAAGGAGAAAAATTAAAATCCTTTACACAGGCAAATATGCACAGATGCACATACATTCATACACACACATTCATACATACACATTCTGCTTGGGCCTAACCACCTGTTTCATCTACTCCACAAGTGTTCATGCATACCTACACACAGACAAACAGACATACATATCTACATTCAATGGATGGAGCTCAGCTCCAAAAGCCACACACACACATTTGAATGGATGGATAGGGCAGAGTCCCCCAAGCCACCACCTTATTTCTGTTCTCTGGCCTTTTTAAAGACAAAAATTCTTAGAAAATCACCTCATAGATAAAGTGTTACATAAAAGGGGAGTTACAAAAGGATGCTGATATTAAGTTCAAATCAGTGTTCATTATAAGTTCAAAAGTCTCACTTTATCATAGTGCACACCTGTGGCTTCATCCTTAGATCTGACCTAGAATGAATGTTTTTCCTTCGTCACAAAATTATCCCAAGCCTATTTCTCTTTTTAGTGTAACTGTGAAAGCTCATTGCATTCCTTATAATCCAGCTTTTAGATTATTTTATGAGGAGTGGGTACATTCTGTTCTTGATTCTAACATTATTATATCTTTCTGGCAAAACAACTAAATTTCTTAAAACTTTCTTCCTAAAATTATTTGAATCAAGTCAGGAATTCTATAAGTTAATTAATTCATCTGAGCAGTATAAATTCATGACAGTTCATCTTTATGTTAATTTGCAGGAAATCTGCTCAATGGGGTGAGCCAATGTCCAGGATTTTTTAAGCGATATAATAGTGACAGGGAAGGTATATTGGCAGCAAGAAGCCATCCTGGGATGAAGTCTCTCGGGATCTGGCCTCCCAAGGGACCTTAGGAATTGAATATGTATGACAGCTCACCTATGTTAGGCCATGCAAAAAGGCAGGTCACCTTCAGCAAAGGCACTGCTAGCCCTTAGCCTTTCCTATATGGCTCCTGACAGATACTTAGACTCATTCTTTAGCCTAAATCTTTATCAAAAAGAAATCCTTAGTAGTGACAATTTGATCATAATATGTGTCAATCTCTTTGGTTAATATCTAAGCTATTTTATAGTCTGAATGTAATGTTACTAGTATAAAGTTTCATGAACTATTTTTCTTTTATTTATCATTATTTTAAACAGTAGGGGTGTAGTGTGCATGCAATGGTGCAGATGAATAAGTACTTTTCTACCCCTTTTGTGTGAGTTCTAAGATTGAGCCCTGACCATCAAGCTTGTATCTTCTGACAATGGCAGTTTCTACCCTTTGAGCCACTTCACAGGCCCATTTTTAGTGAATCAACAACAACTCTTAGAGATTAAATCTTTACTTTGTGGAGCTCAGAAGCAAATCTGTTCTTGTTTTTTTTTTTTTTTTTTTTTTTGAGCGTGTGCAGCTTTGGCTTTTGAGGAGATGACACTCGTAGAAGTGGGGCCTCTTGAGGGTTACTATATCTTAAATAAAATTCTCATCAGTGTGTGATGGTACCACTTAGTAACAATCAATTCTTGAAAGAAATCTGTCATGTTAAGCTCTTCCAGAGGCACAGATGCAGGGCAGTGCTTCCCCACCGGGGAGAATTTCACCCTGCAGAGGACACTTTGGCAGTATCTAGAGAAGATTCTTRCTTTCTCTCATGTGCATGTGTGATGTAGACGCATGTGTATTGGAGGCTCAAGGTTGGTGCTATGAGTCTCCTTTTCTTACATTATTTGTTGAAGCCGAGTCTTTCAGTTGAATTCATAGCCCTCAGGTATGGCTAGTCTAGTTAGCCTGCTTTCCCAGGCAAGCCATGTCTGCCTTCCCTGCATTAGAAATACAGGCAGGCTGCCACACCCACCTGGCATTTACGTGGGTGATGGGGGTATGGACTATGGTTCTCGTGCTTCTCTGTGTGGCAAGATCCTGAGCATCAACCTATTTCTCCAACCCCAAGATGCAGGTTTGATTGTGTGGCACAGGAGGGGATGTTGCTGACTCTAGTGACTGGAGCCCTAGAAATGGGTATGCTCTGCTCTTCCATTCCTGGCCCCACCCAGTGAAGAATCACTTGGTTCACAGTGTCCATAGTGCTGCTACTGAGATACTGGTGCAGGACACAAGGTGACAGAAGACTGTTTTCCTCAGAGATTGCACAGAACTTTTGGGTCAAGTTGGACACAGCCTCTTGAGGAAACAAAAACTAGGACATAACTGAACAAGAGCTGAGTGTGAAACACGGCCTTCCAGTTCTTTCTCTAATGCAAGCCTCACCATAATAATTCTGAGCTTGAGTTTCATTAAAACTTAACTGTTTCAGGTTCCCTCTAAAGGTGTGCATGTGCGTGCGTGCGTGCATGCGTGTGTGCGTGTGCGCATGTGTGTGTGTGTGTGTGTGTGTGTGAGTGTGTGCATTTGGGCTTCACATTTTCCCTTTGGGCTGTCTACAGAACTTCCTTGGTTTCCCTTTTCAAAAACTGCTCCTGTAGTTTGACATTTGTGTATAGAGATGAAGAAAGAAAGTAGACTGAATGGTAGATCATTTACAGGTAAGCTTTAATCAGAGTAACTCATCAAAGAAAGCAACAACCATTTAACAATTTGTATCCTAAAGAGCAAAGAGACATGTGAAAATCCTGCATTGTGTAAAGTGTTTCAGATCCTTATTTGCTAAGGAAACTATCTGCAACATCTTTTTTACTGCACCAAGGCTTCTCTAAGTAGGAGCACACCAGATCCTCTCTGCTACATCCCCAGAGTTTACAATCCTCGATGAATGACTTCACTAAAGGAACCCAACTTTCAGCCAGAAATTTCCTGACTTTGCCTCATGCGTTGACACCCTGTTAATGGCCTGTCATAACCCCGGTTACTTTTTTATAGATGTCTCCTGTTCTCTGAGCATGTGGATGCCATGGGAAGGGCTGCCATTAGTTACTCTGATCTCTGAAATCCTTTTCTTCCCACTTTTTGGGATGTTCTACCATCATTTACAGTATTGATGGAAATCCTAGGATAACTATTTTTGGAAATTACAAATAGATTTAGTCAAAATAGTGAAGGGATTCTGATTTGATAAAATCTGAGAAATATACAGGTGCAAAAGATGATTTTATCATGTTTAATCCAAAGAAAGTCAATTTCACAGCTTGCTTGAAGTCTAGCTAAAGCAGCTGAGCTGACCTGCCTGGCATCACCACTAGGAATGGAGAATTCCTACTCTAAAGCTGACATGTGCTGAGGAAGACTCTGCCTGATCTGAATAGAGAAAAGTATTCTTTTCTGAACTAACTTGCAAAACTCTCTAGGCCCAGTGTTGCCCTTATAGCAACACTGTTATCCCCTCCCCTGCCTCCACTCTCCATTTTGTTGCATTTTCTCTTACCTTTAGATTGCTAATTAAGGACATAGCTCCTTGTCTCTGTCCTGACTCTTAGCACAGTACACGAGACAGAGAAACCTCTTCAGGTGTTTCGTTAGTCCTCTGCCTTGCCCTGTGTCTCCCTTGGGTGCAGTGGGTGAGAAGGCATGGAGCTCAGACTCTGAGAGGAAGGGAGAATGTTGCTGCACGCCCGTTTATTCTCCGGAAGCGCCCTTGATGCCCTCCACCGGTGTTCCATCGGCCCCAAGCAACCATGTCCCCCAAGTGTAGTTCTAGGCTGGCTGTCACTGTCTGCAGCACCAATCTCTAAGCTCTCAAACAGGCTTCAGTTTGTCCCTCATATGGAAGGTGCCACCACAGCTCGCGGTCCCACTCACTGTTTATGTGGAAGCGGCCACAGCCTTGTCAGTGAAGCCTGCTGTTTCTCCTACATTCAGGAACGCTGGCCGAATGTCTGTTTTCTTCACATGGTGGCTCAGATTATTTTGAAAAACACGCATGTTTTTCCAGTTTGAAACATAAGCATGTTGACACATTTCCTCAGTGTAAAGCAAGAGCTCTGCATACCCAGGTTACTGGATTCGGGAGAAGAAACTGTGAATGATTTTTCTAAGAAACGCTGTTTGCAGCTTGCCATTACATATCAAACTTTCACCCAACCTACAACCAAGTTAGCAATGTGCTTTGAGATCTTTATGATTGCTCCGCTTACTTACAGTGTATTCAACCTGTTCAGAATTAATTGTCCTTTAAGAAAAACAATGTATTCAATCTTACTATGCTTTGGCCTACTTAATGTATGATTTACTCTATTTCTCCTTAATGTTTCATTGATTCCTTACTCAGAGCATTGTATTTGTGCAGAAGATATAGGGGCTAAAACTATGACCTTTGATGGAAGCAGTAAGGTTTGAACCTCTCCCTCCAATGTTGAAAGCAGTGTGTGGGCATACACTAATAATAATACCTGGTTTTGTCCTTGGGTGATATTCTGAGTCAATAGGGTCAGAGAAACAATTTTTCCCTTCATGAGACCTCTGTGAAAACTTAAGACAAAAGTTCCTCATTCCTTTCCCACACCATATTTGCCCTGCTGCTCAATAAACAGAGTGGCCAGAATGGCCTTTGTTCAAGAGATCAGCTCAAAGGCATTCAGACAAACGGAGCAGACTCAATCTTTGGTAAATGATACCAAGAGTCAGCTTCCTTGCTTAGCATCTGTGATGTTCCCTCCAAGATGAGTTGGCCTAACAATCAAGTCCCTACACTCTGGAGGGGTGTAGGGATTCGTGGTACTGTCTTTCATGGGAGAATTTCCTGTTCGCCCACTAATCAAAGATTGAGCAATGGCCTATTATAATGTTTGAGGAACTCTGCTGGCTCCCAGAAACAGCTGTTAGATATGTTCCTTCTTCCATCCTGTGTGTGTGTTTGGGGGGAAGGATTAATTATTTTAAAAATACTGGAAGGAACTCACAAGTAGATTTGTAATTAGATAAGCTAAAATGTATTTTTAAAATTTTATTCCAAGACAGTCTCAGTGTGTTTTAGATTTACGATGGTGTGAACACAGTATAGATTCAGCAGAAACACACTTTGCATGTTGAATTTTCATCTTTTCCTGGGTTGGTGTTGTGTCTCTTTTGGGTTCTTTACATTTTGCTCATGATTCTTTAGTTTTCCTTTAATGTGGAATCTGTATTTGATATTACGTTGAAATATTTCAGCATCTGAGAATGATTTGTGTCTAGTAGTTTTCTGTGAAACCTTGAATTTATGGTATTTTATCTTCCCTTCTTTTGCTTTTGTTTGATCTTGAGGAAGAGAGAAGTTTGCAGACTGATATGGCCAGCTGTGGGGGCCTCACCTCCTGTTGAGTGAATTTCCTTTTCATCAACAGTTATTCATACTATACATTTCTCCCTGCATCTGTTTCATCAAATTGTTTTTCTAATATTTATACATAACACTGTATTAGTCTTCTTTTTTGCTTCTGGGACAAAATACCTTAGAGAAAGTATTTAAAAGGAAGTAAGTTTTATTCTGGCTGGCAGATTGAGATTCAGCCTGTGGTGAGGTATAGCATCATGGCTGAAGGCTGAGGCAGAATAGGGTTCCTGAAGGTCAGGAAGCAGAAAGTCAGCAGGCCCCAGAGACAGAATGAACTGTCCAAAGGTCTGTCCCCAGTGACCTGCTTTCTCTTACCAGCCCCACTTCCTAATATGCCCTGTGGGCTGTGTTGTCATCGATTACTCATTGATGAAGTCAGGGGTTTCATGAATCAACCATAAAAGCCCCTAGATCTGGCAGCCAAGATTTCAGAAATGGAAATTTGGAGACATTTCACATCTAAGCCACAGCAGTCGACTGGACTCATTTTCCTGTGTTCTGGTTTTTGTACTCCTGATCAGGAGACTATGTCCAGTGTTATTGTAATTCCCAGGGACTGGATGCCTTCTCTCTGCCTCTCTTGAGAAGCTCTCCTGTGTCCATTTCTCTTCATATTCACTCACTAGGTCTTTGTATATTCTTTATCAATTTTTATATAAATCCTACCTACTCTGTAATCATAGTTAGGTTGAGAGTCTTTTGATGGTATCTTTCTCTAGACCAAAACAAATCTCATTTGCTTTTCTGGACAGTGGATTACTTAGTATGGTGGTAGACTGAGGTGATTGCAGTTTGCTCCCATGATGGGGTCCTCCCATTTCTGGCACCGCTGAGTTGCAGCTCTTCTGAGTTCTGATCTGGAAATGACTATTTTCTAGATTTTTGATGAAAGAAAATGGTTAAGGTTGTTTCCTTCCAGTCCCCTGGACTCTTGTGGAGCTACGCATTCTTTTCTGCTGCCACTGTTCACTCTGGCATGTGCTTCTCAGGATCTGCGGTCTCATCGGCAGACATCTTCTGAAAAAAAAATAAGATCAAATCATGGGCACACTCCTGAGCCTCCCAATCTTGTAGCTATTTACTTAACATTTATTTTATTTTCGTCTGGCATCTGCAATTACATACAGTGAGAGAACTTACCTGAGGCAGTTTGCTGCACTGTCCTACGGGAGCATCACACTGTTGAGCTGATGTGAATGCAGAACAGCTTTTCAGATGTAGGCACAGCTGTTCTCTGAACTCTGCACATGAGAAGACACAGAATCTGCCCAAGCTTCCTGTCATCCTAGTTTAGTACATACAGAACTAGTTGAGTCCCTTTGAGAGGCTGGGCTAGATGGGCACTGGATGTTCTCATCCAGAATTAAGAGAGAATTCCTCATGCAATCATAGCAATAATCCCAGGAAACATCTTCATCCAAAATCTGAAGTACAGGTTTTTTGGCTGTCGCTTTTAATAATTTTATAAGCTTGAAACATCAGTCAGACCGACTGTTGAAATCAGAGGACCATTCTGTACTTTTATTTACTTGTTAGTGCCAAGCCATGAAATCTCAGAAAAAGATAAGATTTAAATTACCTAATTTCATTTTCCTTTGTGGGTAACACAATCCTAAATAATAAATTATTACTCAGTTTAATTTATTCATCAAAAAATAGAGACCAGTTGTTCCAAAGATGATGCATGATATGCAGGCATAGTGTGCTGGAATTTCAAAGAAATAAATTGGGGAATTTTGGATAATAGTAATCAAAAGAGATGGGAGATGTCTGGGCATATTTAATAGTAAAGTAAAATAGGAATGTTTACAAAAATAGAACCGTGTAAAAAAATGTACAGTTGGTCCCAGAGTGGCTGTGGGCCTGAAGAGGTTTCTCAGAAAGGAGATAGATATATGAATAGACAGACAGACAGACAGACCCTGGCAAAGACAGAGAGCCACAGAAATGAAGCAGTATACTGTCATCAAACAGTCATTTTAAGAGAAATAAGGTGCAGGAGGGAGGAGGCCAAAAGTGCATGCAGCAGCGATGGGTAAGGGAGAAGCTGGGACCTCTCCTCTCAGGGACTGAGCATCAGCAAGACATCTTTTTAAAAAGATCACTGATATGTCAACAGTTCTCTCTCTCTCTCTCTCTCTCTCTCTCTCTCTCTCTCTCTCTCTCTCTCTCTCTCTCCTGTTACTTTCTCTTTCTCTCCTTCTCCCAACCATCCTGACATGCGAAATGCTTCATGAAGATATCAGAACAAGTATGAAGGCACTTCATGTTGGAGACTGGCCAGCAAGCACCTCTAGAGCAGTGGTTCTCAACCAGTGGGTCATGACCCCTTTGTGCAGAGGTTCTCCAGCTTCCTAACTTTGTGACCCGTTAATACAGTTCCTCATGTTGCTGTGACCCTGAACCATACAGTGTATTTTGTTGCTACTTCATAAGTATTATTTTGCTACTGTTATGAATCATAATGTAAAACCTGTGTTTTCCAATGATCTTGGGGAACTCCTGTGAAGGGATCATTGGACCCACAAACGGGTCATGGCCACTGCCTTTGGGGTATCCCCAGGATCAAACTGGTCACCTATCTTTACCTTTCCCTGGTAAATCTTAAGCTACCATAAGGAAGAGATTTGTTTAAAATACCATTCTCTAGGTGAACAGAACCCAGACACTTCCAACAGCCTGATCGGTGAGTGGTTGTGATTTCCTACAACCAGAACTATTCCCCTTTTCTTGATTCCCTTTCTTCCAGTTAATTTTTTTTCTGAGTGTTTGAATTCTTAGAAAACAAGACATTGTTTTACATATTTCAAAGAAACATGAAAAAAACAAAACCGCACTGTATGTCGACAGACAGAGGCCATAGATCTGCATGAAATAATTCTAAGATATTCGTTCTCTCTTGTTTCACATTAAATGTTTCAAACTTCTTGCATATTTGCATTTCTTGTAGGTTTAACATACTTTACAAATGTTTGTCTTCTTAAGTCATTTGCTTTTCCCAAGTAAGGCCATCTCCTCTTCTAATGAATTGATAGAGTACTGTGTATTAAGCCCTCCGGGTGTCTTAATTTCTGGGAACATCTTTCCTTGCCATTTCCCGAAACCTGTCTGTTATCATTCTGCTCTGTCCTTTGTGGTTTTATTCAACCCAGTCAATAGCACAGAAGCAATGATGTTTCAGAAGTTCTGATCTCCGGTCCTCCCTCAAAGTACCAAGTACCAAAGTACCAAACTGGCAGTCAAGTTCTGTTATTTTAATCTCTCCTTGATGACAAAAAACCAAATTCCCGAGTCAACCTCAATGCTTAGGAAGAGAACCTCACCTTCCAGAGTGGAATGTTTGAAGTTAGGGCCTCACTCTAGTTACTTATTTCACTGTCACAGAGAACAGTAGGACTTGTAATACAGACAGCTCGTGTGCATGCACAACACGGTCCCAGTGAGTAGTTTGAAATAAAATTGTGTGATTGTTGTGCCTGATGCTCGGTGTCTAACAGACAGAGAGTTTTATTTTTTGTCTGTCCTCCGACCTTTTAAAAATGCTTTGCACCAATGCTGAGCTGTTTTTGTAGAACAGATTTGGTCTTCCTGAAGGTTTCTGACTCTATTGTTGATTGACTTAGTTATGTTTCCCTGTGTAATAGACATCTATGGCTTTATTCATCGATTATTATCCCCAAATCTTTATTATTAACTGCTTCTCTTCTTTCTTGGAAGCAGCTGAATTCATATAATCATGTGTCTGTAGCTGTTTGACCCACTAAATAGAATTGTGTTCTACTGCTTGTGATCTTAAGCCCATCTAAGATATACTATTAAAAATAATGTATGGCTTTTCCCCTTGAGAGGTGATTCATGAGAATGAAAATCCTGTAAACATGTAAAATTTAAAAATTAGTTAAGCTT
>BDUI01000052.1:40552-51665 GCA_002335545.1 Apodemus speciosus | reverse complement strand
GATAATAATGAGTTAAGGGTAATTTCCTCTGCTTTTAAAGGCAATGTATGTCATGTGTTGGGAGAAATCCCTGTGCATCCTTGTCTGCTGTGCCGCACAGAGCATCCAGCCCACAACACCCCAGGCTTGTCCATGTTCCGCACCTCCAGCCAATGACCTCCTCAAGCTTAAGTGAAGAAAGTAGTGGATAACAAGTATAACAAGTGTGCCTTCAAGATAAATGAGGAGACTTCTTACATAATAACAGTATAGAAAAGTAATGATAAAGACCTCTATAGGATTTACAGTTGAGTGAAAGGAGCTAATATGCTTTCTATGTAAATAACATCATAAGCCAAATACAATGACATGAAAGTTGGATCTTAGGCATGTACCTAAGCCTTGTACCCCAAAAGAGCTATGGTTCCCATAATTAAAAGATAGAATCATGTGACTTTAAGAATATATATGACTTTAATGGAAAGTCTGACATCACTAGCTGAGTGGCTCCTCTGACTTTTGTGTCTTTGATGCTCTTATTTAAATATTTCAGAATTCTGTATAAGCTTGCTTTTTTTTTTTTTTTGGTTTTTCGAGACAGGGTTTCTCTGTGTAGTCCTGGCTGTCCTGGCACTCACTCTGTAGACCAGGCTGGCCTCGAACTCAGAAATCCGCCTGCCTCTGCCTCCCGAGTGCTGGGATTAAAGGCATGCGCCACCACGCCGGGCATTTTTAAGTATAAATTGTATTTACAAATTTTTGATTTTTAATATTATTTATTTATTTTATTTTTTACAGCACTTATTTATTTTTACAGTAATTATTATTACAGTACACTGTAGCTGTCTTCAGACACGAACCAGAAGAGAGCATCAGATCCCATTACAGATGGTTGTGAGCCTTCATATGGTTGCTGGGAATTGAACTCAGGACCTCTGGAAGTGCAGTCAGTGCTCTTAACTGCTCCAGCCTCATATTTACAAATTTTGATCTTCTTGAATTCATGGGCTTTTTCACAAGACCATGTACTCCTTACCTATTCATGAGGTTGTGTCTTCTGAGGCCTCTGGGTACCAAAATTTCATATTACAAGCTGAAAATGTCCTTCACCATTCRCTGAATCTTGCTGACCATTGTCCTGTTCCCATGCTGGGAAATAGCAGGTGGTGAGCTGCATTGAGCCACTGACATAGGGAAGGACTCCAGCCCTCTTCCAAAGCACCGACCTGCCTGTCTTTAACATGTGTCTCTTTCTGGAGAACACAGATTCATTTAATAACCTTAGTATTCATACAATAGCATTTTACTTATTTTATTGTACTGTAGAAAATCAGTAATGGTCACTATCTCATGTAGACATTAGATCAAGTTATAATGCAACTTGGTGCAGATAGTCTACATGTATGCAAGACACTGTCATGGGGTGTAATCTGAAGTACAGATTAGACTTTTTTGTGTCTGCCAGTTGGTGTCCCTTAAAAAAAGATGGTCTTGTTTGTTTCTCTTTCCTTTTTAACCTTTTAAAAGTGATTTGCTCCTACCCTGAGCTTTTTCTTAGGCTATTTTCTTTCCAGTTCTGTCTCCATGGTCATCTAACTTACAGCTTTCTATGTAGTTGTTTTCAGTGGCCTTTTTCCTCAACCATTTTCCAAGATTACTGTTGTTTCTTTTAGAAGAATCAGAATCATTTTATACTTTATGATTTGTTAATGTCATTTAGCATGATGCCATATAACTATAAACTGCCCAATATATAATGTGAAGTAAAATTAAGCATTTTTTTTCTATTTGATCATGTTTAATAATTTAGGTTCTCAATAACTTAGGTTTGCCTACTAGCTCTTTACTGACAAACAGAAAAAAGGGGCTTAAATGTACTGTTTGAGCTAAAAATTTTTAGGTAGAGGAAGGTAATTTCTTTTGCATGAGGCATCCTTTTTGATAGATTTTTTTATTATTTTTTATTTATATGAGTATACAGCAGCTGTCATCAGACACACCAGAAGAGGGTGTCATTATGGATGGCACCATTATGGGTGAGCCACCATGTGGGTGCTGGGAATTGAACTCAGGACTTCTAGAAGAGCAATCAGTGCTCTTAACCACTGAGCAATCTCTCCAGCCCCATCCTTTGTGATATTAAAAGTCACATAATTCTCTCTCTCTCTCTCTCTCTCTCTCTCTCTCTCTCTCTCTCTCTCTCTCTCTGTCTCTCTCTCTAAATTTAACAAATATATGGTGGTTGTAATCAGCACTGTAGCCAATACTAAGTTAAGGATGTTGGTTCACAATCTTCTACTCTAGACAAAAGTAAAATCTTTTCATACCTTATCTACAGCTAATAATGATGTGAGTAGCAGAGTATACATCAAGATATGTATTATTTTAATTGACAAATATTAAGTAGTTGCTCCTTTTTCTTCATCCATATGCTGTAATGTGTAAAGACAGAGTCATTTTGCAAACAAGCATTCCAAACATGAAACATTCCACCTTCTCGTCTTCAAAAATATCTAAAGAACAAAACTAAAGAAAAAATGTGACATAAGTTCCTACACTCAGAGCAGCCTGCTACCAAGACAGCAAAGGAAGTAGAGCATGGACACAGTGGGTCCAGAGCATGCTGTCTTAAGGAAATCATTAAAGATTTCAAAGTGAGAATTTGTATAGTTCTTAGAAAACATGAAAACAATGTTTGTCCCAAGGAAGAACAACTACCTCATATCTCTAAGGAAAAAGAAAAATTATATTTTCTTTGAGATCAAAGATGTGCTAGCCCATGTCTGCAGTGCTGTAGAGTGTCCAGATAAGGAGATCTTATCAGGGCAGCTTTGTATGTGTCCTGGACCTCATACACAACCTCAGTACAAACTGCATCCTTCTCCACTGATCATTAAAGATGTAAGTGAAAATAAATTACCCTATGAATATAACAAACAAGAAATTAATAAGCCTTGTAAACAAATGAAAATTCTTATAAAATAAACAATAATTATAATAATAAAATTGGATCATGATAAAAGACTAGTTGCAGCTGACATGAAAGGAACTAACATGCTTGTTACGCAATGAGGAGAACATAAAACAAAACATAATTAACTACACATTTGATATTAGACATGTGCCAAGGTGTGATAAATCATAAACTCGATGGCTCCAATATACAAATAAAAGAATCCTGTGACTATAAAACACCTTGTGATCATACTTGCAAGCATTGGATCCATGCATCTTCTGCCTCTGGTGTTTAAAATGAAATATCTCAGAATTGTGTAGGTTTGCATTTTAAAGTATGTCTTTAAAAATGTTCATATTCCAGCTAGGCATGGTGGCGCACGCCTGTAATCCCAGCACTTGGGAGGCAGAGGCAGGCRGATTTCTGAGTTCGAGGYCAGCCTGGTCTACAGAGTRAGTTCCAGGACAGCCAGGGCTACACAGAGGAACCCTGTCTCAAAAAACCAAAAAAAAAAAAATTTCATATTCTTGAATCCATGTACTTTTTCCGGGTAAGCCCACCTCCCACTACTCTATTTATTTTGATCTTTCGTTCAAGTCCTGTAAGTCCTCGGATTTCATATGAGAAACAGAAGAAAATGTCCTGACATGTGACTGGCTATTATTTCACTGTCAGGAGWGTTCTCATATTTTATATCAGCAAGTAAGTTTTTTGAAAAACTGACAATAGAGGTAAGGAGTCAGCTATTTTTCAAAGTCCAGAAAAATGTGTTAGGAAACTGTTAGAACATATTTCAAAATTTATTTATGGTAATAAATTAATATAAATAATAAATTCTGTTCAGATGTCACAAAGGTTTAATTTAGGGTTAGAGGGTTATGGTTAGGAATGGGGATAGGGTTAGAGGTTACAGGGTTAGGGTTAAAGGTTACGGTTAAGGGTTACAGGTTAGGGTTAGGCTTAGGGTTAAAGTTGGGGTAAGGGTTAGGGTTAGGGTCAGTAGTAGGGGTTAGGGTTAGGGGTTAGGGTTAGGGTTAAAGTGTTAAGGTTAGTGGATTAGGGTTAGGTGTTAAGCATTAGGATTAGGTTAGTGTTAGGGTTAGGGGTTAAGTTTAAGGAGTTAGGGTGTTAGGAAGATAGGGTTAGAGGGTTAGGGTTAGAAGTTAGAATTAGAGGGTTAGGGTTAGAGTATTAGGGATTAAGCTTTAGTGTTAAAGGATTAGAGGGTTAGGGAGTTAGGAGGTTAGGATTAAGGGTTATGGTTAAGGGTCGATCAGAGCCTAGAGTGCTACAGAGGACAGAGCTGGAGATGTGGCCCAAAGCCATTTGAGGAGCATAGATGATCATGTGTAGATCCCAGACATTGGAACAAGAAGCTGTAACTGTTAAAGTTGTCTTGGAGACCCCAAGATGTATGAGATGTCAGAGCCGTGCAATATCTGTGGAGACTTTGGACGTTGGACTAAATGTACTTTTTTATATTATTATTATTCTATGMCTAGGTATGATCCCAATAGAATCACATAGTTGAACAAGCCTATTGGGGCCAAGGAGTGGAATGTGATTGTTTGTATATGCTTGGCCCAGGGAGTACAAGCCATTCCAGTGGTCTACTCTCAGGGACCAAACAACTGTTTGTCATCATGTGCCTGGTGCTCCATGAGGGGAGTGTGCTGCATATAAAAGGACTGACAGCCACCCCAGCACTCACTCTCTCTCTCTCTCTCTCTCTCTCTCTCTCTCTCTCTCTCTCTCTCTCTCTCTCTCCATTCAGTCTCTCTGTTCTCTGCAGATGCCACCTGTTTGCCCTCATGGATCTCTGCTCTCTGTCTGTCTGATTGTCTGCATGTCCACTTGTTTGCCTCTATCCCTTTCCCAGGTCCTCAATGCCCAATAAGCCTCTTTTGCACCAGATCTGTTACATGGTGTTATTTCTCAGTTACAACTTGGTGCGGTCCCTCCAAAGATAACCCCATTGCTGTATTATATTTCATAACATCGGTGCTGAGAGCTCTTGGTGTCTAAGCACACTGGGTTCCCACCTGCTCACTATGCCTTCAAAAATTCTGCTTTCTGGTCCACCGATCACTAGGCACTCCATCTAACACTAACGATTGGTGAGTTCTCTCTCTAACTTGGCTTAAATGCTTCTTTGAGTCTGACCATTTCCCTGGATGGGGCTTCATCTTTCCAGCTAGGTTTCTCAAGCCTTTGGCTTCTCTTAAAAATCCTGGTACCCTGGTCTACTTGTGCTTTTAGTGCTGGACCCTGTCCAGTTACTGACGACTCGCTAGACAGCTTGTCCTAACTGTAATTCTAGGGGATTTCCTACATCCCCTATACTTCTCAATAACGACAGGGCATTTCTACTCCCTCCACCCCCACTCTAGCCCATTTTTGCCCCTGAGTAAATGACACATAGACTATAACTGGGAAGATACCCATCTATTTTATATTCAGTTTTTTTCTTTATCTATACTTGAATTTCTTCTTGTGTCTGTGTTTGTCCCTCGGTCCACCTCAGCTCAGTTGCTGTGTCTGCCCCTGCCCATTCCCTACAGTTCACAGAGAGGTGTTTCCCCAGTTCTTTTGTGGAAAATATAGCTTCTGTATTTTGGGCACTCTTATGGCTGACATGTGTTCAAGATGCCTGTCTTGGGCCCTTGTGCCAGCCTGCGTTTGGGAACTCTGTTCTCTCTGAGAAGGTTGTGAGCCCTTGTGGGAGGCTTGTGTACTCCTCTCCCAGCCTTGGTATGGAGTTTTGCTCCTGGCTGTTAACCCTCAGCTGTGAAGCTGTGTGTGGGGATGGGGAGGGGGGCTTTCTTGATGGGTGGCTTTTGCCATTCCACCAGCCTTAGTGTTGCAGCAGTGGTTCTTAATACTCTGTGCTTGCTTCAGGGACTGCATTGCTAGTAAGCTGCATCTGTTCCCAACTTTCCAGTGGCTTCTGATCTCTGTCACCTAGTCTGAAGTTCTGGGAATTGGCTATTTCTCTGCATGTGTCCAGCCAGACTTCTGCCCTGCTCATAGAGCAGCCTGCCTGCCATCACAGAGCCTGCCTATTCCCGGGAAGTGCTTGATTGCTCCTTCCACCGAGGACTTTTTAGGCTCTAAACCCGGTTCTTTCTAAGTTTGTATTTCTGTCTAAGTTTAGATTAGTTCTAAGTTTAGGGTCTAATATTGTGGGTACCAAATGTAAATGTAATTCTGGGGGGGGGGTGCATCACTATCTTTGTTCCCAAATAACAGGGTGTTTCTATGCCCACTCTAGCCCATATTTAGCTCCCAAGTAAATTACATGAAGGCCTAATAAATTTATTAAGAAGCTGCAAGCCCTGCAACGGGGTAGATAGTCATCTATTCTAACTCCAATATACTATCTTGGCTACTTCCCAGCCACGTGGTTCTTTACCTGCCAGCTGAGTCCTACCCTGGCTCACTCTGGTTCATGTATGTCCTCATGGCTGCCCTCTCATAGCGACCTGATGGTAAATCCATCTGGTCCTTCTCTTCTTTCTGGTGGTCTCCTGCCAAGAGTCATTCTCACTTAGATCTTGATGCCAGGAACCATTCTTACTTAGATCTCAAAACTCCCTACTTTCAGTCATTTCTAGCCTGCCTTTTCCTGGCCTGCCTTTAGAAAGAAATATCCTAGCTTAAAGATTAATTAAATAGTTAGATAATCAGTACATGCAGAGCTCACTTGAGTAGGCTAGATCAAATGGAGCTCACCTGTGGTTAGGTTATAATGACCCCTTTATTGTTCCAAGATTCCTGCAGCAATAGCTAGCTTTTCCGAAATTATGAGAAATTGTTTCTTAGAAATGATGCCAGGCCCCTGAGATTGTTCCCCCTTTACCCCTCCCTACATCTTTCTTGCTTCCCTTTATATTGCCTTGTGTAAAACATAAAATTTGACAGCTTGATCGGAATGCTGTCTTGCTGTCTGTCTCTGGTGTCTCTTGTCTCTTGCCTTCTCCTAGGTGGTCCAGGGACCCTGTCGACTGTCCTGTGGGTCAGGACACTCTGGCACCCAACATGAGCCCCCCATGGAGTCATTAAGGGGGAGGAGACCGTAGGATCCAGGACAGAGCTCTTCATGCACAGCACCAGGAGAATATAGGTTGAGGCACAGTTGACCCACTGGCATTCAGCCAGAGAAAAATCTCCATGGCAACAATGTCTCGAAAGGTGAGACATGGGACAAGCATTTGTTCAGCCTGTTTTAAGGCTCAAGGACTCTCTCAAGACGTGAGGGGCTAGGGTGAAGAAAAAAGTCAGACAAATTTGTCCCTGGTTCCCAGAGGAAGGAACTATAGATAAGAAAACATGGGTAAGAGTAGGTAATTGTTTTAGAGATTACTATGCAACTTTTGGTCCAGAAAAAAGTTCTTGTTACTTCCTTTAACTACTGGTCTCTGATTAATGACATTACTCAGAATTCCTCCTGCTTCCAGGATCTAGTTCTCTGAAAAAGCGCTTGTCCAGACACTGTCTCTGTGCTCTCTTATCCCTCCTGCCTCTGTTATGATTGATATGGAGGAGGGACATTTAAAATTGTCTCTGTATATGTCTGCTCTTTCCCCTAATTTCTCAAAAAGACCAAAATCTATCCTTCTTTACAAACTCTGAAATATAGTCATAATCCAGGTGCTGACACTCTGTCACTCGGGGAGGAAGCCAACTTGGAGGAGAAAGCTGCCAGCAGGAGAGCCACTGAAGAAATTTCTTCTCTCCGCCAAATTATAGCCACAAGGAGCAAGTAGCCCTCTTAAAGGTGCTACGAGACTTAGAGGGACAAATGGTCACTCTAACTTCAGGATTTATTTCAAAGACAAATACCCAGAAAAAGCCAGAGCCAAAACAAGCCCCTTGACTTGAAAATTTTAGAAAAATTAAAGTCTGTAGTCACAGCCTATGGGCAGACTGCTCCCTTCACTTTGGCACTTAGAGTCTTCCACTAAGGGCTGGCTCACACCTAGGGAATTTATCTAGCTCCCCTGAGCCGAGCTCTCTGGGGAGAATTTGTTCTTTAGAAGTCAGAGGCAGCTGAAGCGGCCAGAGAAATCGAAAGTAAAAACCACTCAGGGTATAGTGTAAGTCCTGGACTACAAAAAAACCCTTGGGCTCTTCTCCCCCTCACTGCTCTCTCCCCATGGTCATGGCCAGTCTTTACTTATCTACACACACATACTCTCTCTCTCTCTGCCTCCACTACCCCATTAACTCTCATCCTCTGTTCAGAATAAACTCTATTCTATATTATGTGTGTCTGCCTAGGCACCCCCTTCCCCACACCACCATATACCACATTCTCTAAACCTCTTTCTCTTTTTATGAACCGAACAGAGGTTAGAAAAGCAGGGCGCTGGGGAGTAACTATCAGTGACTGCCACTGTGCCTCCCCTCCCTTCTCTGGCAGAATTCCCAGAAGGAAAAGAAGACAAGAGTTAAATCTTAAACAACAGAGAGAAAAAGCAGGCTTCAGAAAAGCAGTTTTTCCACGTGCATGACATGGTATCAAAAATATTGGTTAAAAGCTATTTCAAAACTCTCCTGGGAAGGAGAGGAAAGCAGGAGACGTCCTACTTCCTCTCTGGATCCTACTGGAGATATCCWTAGTTCTGGTTAGGATATTTGGGTCTCTTTGAGACATCAAGTTCTCTTCCCTGTCTATTGTCTGTCTTTGTTGCACCAAAACCTGCCCATAGGTTTCAACTTATTTTCAATTTATGTTTGTCTCGGAATGATTATTGTTTGATGTTTCATGTTAAAAAGAAAAAATGATAAAAAAGAAACATTATCTGCTGGCAGTCCTGCCAGTCGCAGTTTACACAGCAGAGGTTGATTTAAGGTGCCTCACATTCTTAAGTAGGAATCAAACACAGCTGGAGAAAAAGCTGCTTCTTAAAGGGCCAGCAGTTCTGGGACAAATGGACTAATGGATATTTCTTCTATAGAATTTCTACCATGGTAATGATTGAGTTCAAAGTGCTTTATTCCCTTGAAATTACAGCTGAAAAGAAAAAAGAAAAAAATTGTTTGGTTTAAATTTATGAGATTTGTGTAATCACTTCATCTTTATTTCTGATTGGTCTTAAAGGTATAAATGTTTTACATGTCTTGACTATAGAGTATTGGCTCATAAGTTATTGTACACAATTTATAAGGTATATTGATGGCAACAAAAGGTGAGTTTAAAACTGATAATTCAGGGTTAGAACTATCTTAAGCAACACATGYCATGACACAAGCCAAGAATAACAGGCCTCTAGGATATGTCTAAATTGACATAATGTTTTATGTGGTTCTTATCCTAGATATTAGACTTATAAGAAATAAGATTTAAAATAATGTCTCTTCAATAAGTTACACTGTCATACATTCGAACATAAGAACTGATAGACAAACTTTGCAATGTGAAAGTAATGTGTTTGCCATTAATTTTAAAGGAAAAAGATTGTTTAAACCTGGGTTTTCCTTTCAAAAATTGTAGTTATGCTTTAATATCACAGGTTCCTTTTGTTATTTGACCTTCATACAATGGGTTCTAGTTACAGGGTACTCCATGCAGGACCAGTGGGTGTAGGTCTGGCCTTAGAAATAATAGACTCAGATCAGAAGATTTATATTTGAGTTAATACAAAGCTCAGAGCTGCCTCAGCAGAGGCTTGAAAGATGCTGCTTTCATCTTGCAGGCCTCACCTAGAGAGTTTCTGGCCAAGAAAACATTTTTAACAGATTCATATAGATGTGGTTCAAAACACATTACAAACTTAGATATGTAAAAGATTAATAAGGCTGTATAGAAATTATAAAGGCATTAAAATTTGGCTTGCCTACTACATACAAAATTATTATAGATTTAAAGGGTTGTTTTTTTGCTTTGTGGATCCTGATAATTATAAAAGCATTTACTTCTAACTTTAAAAGAACATAAGCTAACTTTAAAAAACCAATAAAATGATTTCATTAGAAAGTTTTTCCTCAAGAAATGGCTAATAGCCTTCCCTTATGTGGAAAAAAAAAAAGGTTTTGTCTCTACTTCAATACAAAAAGCTAAGATCTTAAATTTTTATTCATAGAATTTTATTATAGGCCTTTGCTCTTAACAATGTACTTTTAAATTTTTTAAGTAAATTATTTTCAAAAGATATTAAGATAAATTTTTTTGGCTAAGACACTGGTTTAAGCTTGCCACAAAAGGATTTAAGCCTCTGATGTTCTCAAGGTAAATGCAAAATAAATATTGAGAGACATAACTTGGAGAAAGCTACTGTAAGTATTTGTCAACAGTTTATGATATATGTTCACTGCCATTCCTTAACAAAGGGAACATTAATGTAAAATCTCTCCTAATAAAGTTTTAACATCCTCCAGTAAAGATTTGGTATGATAATAAAGTGTTACAAGATAAAAATCATAAAAATATTAAATAATATTTTAAGAGCCTGATAAAATGTTAGTTCCTTATTTCAACCAACAATCAAATTAATTATTATTGATAGTAAATCTATTACATGGCAAGCCTCTTTTTTTATAAATATAAATAAAATAACTTTTAATTATTAGTTATGCAATTATATTTCCTGGAATGATTTACATTTATAAACATGTAAAATGTCTTTATTTTGGCAAGCCTCTTTTGACAAAATTAATAATTGTTATCCAAAAGACAAATTGTTAAAATTTGCTTCCATACATGCTTTTATATTTCTGTAGATTTATACATGCATCCCATAAAGAATGCATCAACTGTGGGAGTAAAGCTCATACAATTAGATCACATATTTATACCTTTGAGTTTCCCCTTGCTTCAGCACAGATAATTAAATTGGGTGCTGTAGCTGCTATTTTTAAAATGTTAAAAATCAAACTTTTATTTTTTTATATACATATATACATATATACATATATACATATACACATATACACATACACACATACACGCATACACGCATACACGCATACACGCATACACGCATACACGCATATACGCATATACGCATATACGCATATACGCATATACGCATATACGCATATACGCATATACGCATATACGCATATACGCATATACGCATATACATATACATATACATATACATATACATATACATATACATATACATATACATATACATATACATATACATATACATATACATATACATATACATA
>BDUI01000051.1:807960-819395 GCA_002335545.1 Apodemus speciosus | reverse complement strand
AAAAAAAAACAAGACAAAACAAAATTATGACTGATCTCAGTGCTTTTAGATAGTGTGTGTGTGTGTGTATGCACATGTGTGCATTTTAAGAATTTAAAGGTATTTTTATGCTTTTTAAAACAATGAAACAAGATTTTCAGTGTTCAATATCTTACTGAACCTTCAGTAAGATATAACTCTAAACATTTTTTCTTTTCTTTTCTTTTCTTCTTTTTTTTTTTGTGGTTTTTTTTCGAGACAGGGTTTCTCTGTTTAGCCCTGGCTGTCCTGGAACTCACTCTAGACCAGGCTGGCCTCGAACTCATAAATCCACCTGCCTCTGCCTCCCAAGTGCTGGGATTACAGGCATGCGCCACCACTGCCCGGCTAAACATTTTTTCTTAAATGGTCATTTTTAAAGACCTGAGTCAAAGCTTATAAAAACATCTTAATGTTTACAGGTAATCTTACTAAACATGATCATAATAATATACATGGAACAGTTATTCATCTCTGTGATTTTGCTGTGAAATAAAGATAAAATAGCTTAGATAAAATACTTGCTAAATGATTATTGTACTTACCACAAAGGTTAACACATCGCTCAAAAGGAATAAAATTAAGATACCCCAACCTTATTTGGCTTTCAATGCCTCATAGACCTTAATGAGAAATAAATGCCTTTTTAAAAAATAAAAGCAATTTCCAGGTAGTGGTGGTGCACACCTTTAATCCCAGCACTTGGAAGGCAGAGGCAGGCGAATCTCTGAATTCTAGAGAGTGAGTTCCAGGACAGCCAGGGCTACACAGAGAAACCCTATCTTGAAAAAAACAAAGCAACAACAACAACAACAACAAMAAGTGCAATTTCAAGGGCRCTGTTTTAATAACTTAATTCCTTAACAAATGAACTTATTTAAATTGGCTAAGAAAACACAAGACTATTAATGTGTTTTACCTGTATTTATAAGTTTTAGATACTTAAGATATCTTAAATATGTTTTTTGTGTTTTAGATTCAAATAAAATGGTCAATCTAGTTTTTGAAATTATGGAAATTTTGGTTGTTTAAAAATGTGTATTTCCTTCATCTCTTCAGAGTATTCTTTTTTTCAATTTATTTATTTTTATTCTTTAATCCTTTTTTTACAGTTCAGACTTCATCCCTCCTTCCAGGTCTGCCCCCCTCCCACGGCTCCCCATCCCCTACCTCCTCTTCTCCCACCCTACCCCCATCCCCATCTCCAAGAGGATATTCCCTTCCCCCCCCCCCCCCCCAGGCCTCCCCACTCCCAGGGGCCTCAAGTCTCTCTTCTTGTACATCTTCTTTCACTGAGGCCAGACCAGGTAGTCCTCTGCTAAATATGTTCAGACAGTATTCTTGATATTATTTTAATTTAGGTATATTACTCCTAAGATGCATCACATCATGTCAAATACAGAAGATTAAATAATTTTAAAAGATCAGGGCCAGATCGTGATGTCTAGAAGAGTTTACTGTGGTCCAGTTTCTTCCTTAATGGCTTTGGCAGCYATTCCTCTGTCCTGGAGACTACTTTCCTGATTCAGCCTCATTTACATACCATCCCAGCAAGCCTTTCTGAGTGTCACGGAATGCTGATCACATTGAATAAACAGTATGTGCCCCAACACACACACACACAACGTGATGCTCAGCCACTGGGGAGAACTGTAAATAGGAAGGCTCCAGAAAGAAGCTTCAGCTGAGCCTCTGCATCAGGATTAGCTGAAAGGAGCAACAATGATTATCCAGAGGGTAGACTTGCAGGACCAGAGCCTCAGTATCTTGGTCCATCTTCAACCTGTTCGTTTCCTCCTATTTATTACTTTTGTCATATCTATATACATGTTTTCCCTGCAAGTATATATGTGCACCACGTGTGTGCCTGGAGCCTAAGGATCAGATCCCTTAGAAAGGTTGGTACAGATGATTATGAGCTGCTGTGCATGCTGGGAATTAAACCCAAGGTCCTCTGGAAGAGCAACCAACCAGTGCTCTTTTTTTTTTTTTTAAGATTTATTTATTTATTATTATACATAAGTACACTGTAGCTGTCTTCAGACACACCAGAAGAGGGTGTCAGATCTCGTTACGGATGGTTGTGAGCCACCATGTGGTTGCTGGGATTTGAACTCAGGACCTTTGAAAGAGTAGTCAGTGCTCTTAACCGCTGAGCCACCTCTCCAGCCCCCCCCCCAACCAGTGCTCTTAACCACTGAGCCAGCTCTCCAAGTTCCATTTTTAGCCATCTTAATAGCCATTTACTGCCCTCTTCTGTACCTGGCCTAACAGCTTTGTGACCTGAGTGTCAATCATTTAGAATGTACAAACAGAACGCTGGACTTTCTTGGAATGTATTGACTTAAACCACTGGCTTCCAGCAGCCCAAACCCAGACAATTATCAGATAGCGTCCGAGGCTACAGCAGAGGTTGTCCCACTTAGCTATAATCCACTGCTTGGATGTTTCCAACAACTTAGCTGGAAACTGCCTTGATTTATTTTTCCTTGTTTCATAGCAATAAAAACCTTGTGAAACTATTTCTGAGCTGAAATATGGAATCTGCTGTGACTAAATCTGTGTTCTGGGGTGTCCACAGAGTTGTTCACGCACCCCCATCCCCCCAGGGATGTCACCTTGAAATGCTTTTCACACAGCCCCAATCCCTGTACTTGCCCATGTGAGAGGACAGACACTCACGCTGACATCCATAACAGCTTGAGTGACTTTTAGGGATCTCAACTCAAATCGCTCCAGGGTCTATGGGTTCAATGTTGAAAAGAGTTTCAGGACTATCCAGGGTTTATGGGTTCGATGTTGAAAAGAGTTTCAGGACTAGCCAGCTTACTTTGGAAGCCTGCATAGTTGGGAGTTAGCTAGAGAGATTTTAAAACAGGCTCAAGTATAAAGCTTAAAAGGAACATGCCCAGAGAAAAGCTTGGCACACCTGGGTGGGGGTGTGCTTCCCAAGAGAGAGCAGGAGGACCTAAGACGTCCCTGCTTGTGGATGGGCTCCTCAGGGGACAGGAAGCCCTTCATTGTCTAAGCATTTTCTATACTTACCATTCTGAATGTTCTCATACTACATCTCAAAATGTTGTGGTGGTGCACTCCTTTAAATCCCAGCACTCAAGAATTCAAAGCCAGTCTATAGAGTAAGTTCCAGGATAGCCAGGGCTACACAGAGAAACCCTGTCTCAAAAAACAAACATTCTTATTCTGATTTCAGCAGTTTTCACTCTTTTTATTGTGATTTGGTGTTTTGATGACTAATTCTATGAAAAAAGGATTGTTTTTTGAGAGTCTTCTTCTGTAGCCTAGGCTAGCTTAGAACTCAGATTCTCCAACTTTAGCTTCATGAGCACTAGAATTACAGACATAGCTGGGCAGTGGTGGTGCACGCCTTTAATCCCAGCACTTGGGAGGCAGAGGCAGGTGGATTTCTGAGTTCGAGGGCAGCATGTTCCTTTTAAGCTTTATACTTGAGCCTGTTTTAAAATCTCTCTAGCAAACTCCCAACTATGCTGGCCCCCAAAGTAAGCTAGCTAGTCCTGAAACTCTTTTCAACATCAAACCCATAAACCCTGGAGCGATTTGAGTTGAGATCCTTAAAAGTCATTCAAGCTGTTATGGATGTCAGTGTGAGTGTCTGTCCTCTCACATGGGCAAGTACAGGGATTGGGGCTGTATGAAAAGCATTTCAAGGTGACATCCCTGGGGGGATGGGGGTGCATGAACAGCTCTGTGGACCAGAGTGAGTTCCAGGACAGCCAGGGCTATACAGAAAAATCCTGTCTCGAAAAACAAACAAACAAACAAAAAGACAAAAAAAAAAAAAAAGAATTACAGACATATGGTCAATCTGTCAAATTCTATCACAAGTATAGGCACAAGTGAACGTGGCTACAATGATCTTACAGATCTGCTGTTACAATGAACGCTCCCGGGTTGCCCTTTGATCAGGACATCATCCCTCTGGCCACTCCTGATCTGTCTTCTATTCATATAACTTGGCCATTTCACAAAAGTCAAATGAATAGATCACACGGTACGCAATCCTTTGCTAAGCAAACCCTTGAGAAATAGGCTTTTCTCACACTCCTGAGAGCTCTCTAAATTGTCTCCTGTATCAGTAACTCATTGCTCTTTATTACTGACCAGTAATCTGCTATATGGTCATGCCACACTCTGTCTAGTCACTGGATTAAGAACATTTGGTCTTACAGTCAAAGGTCCCAAGGATTTACGTTTATGTTCTACAGTTCACTGTAGAGACCCACACATATCGGAGTATGCTCATCTGCTCGTACACCTGACTATGGCATAAGGGGAAAGGGCATGGGATAAAGTCAGGAGGCAGAAGGCACAGCTTCTAAATGTCCTCACTCGGAATCACACCGGACACTCCCAGTAGAGCGCTCATCTCCAGGCTTTAGAATTGATCCTTATCAACTCTCTCTCTCCCTCTCTCTCTCTCTCTCTCTCTCTCTCTCTCTCTCTCACACACACACACACACACACACACACACACAGAGTGCGGTAGTTGTAAAGCCACCATAGCTTTAAAAGTGGCCACTGTAGCAAGTACATTCTTTCTTGGTCAGGATAATAAACTTGTAGAAGTTCAAAGAATTCTTTGCAAGTACAGGAAGGTTCATGGTCATTCCCTCAGAAAGCAGAAAAAGCAAAGGTGGTTCCCTCCAACCACAGAGCCCGCAGCAACCTTCCAGAGAACAGACAAACCACGCAGCTGGCAAGCAAGCTTTGAGGGGCCGAGGACTGGGGCGGGCTTTTTACTTTTGGAATGAAGCGCAGAAGAGGCAAGGGAAAGCATGTCTCTGGGAAGGTGAGCGAAATTCCAGCAGAGCTGGTTTTTCTGTGAAGAACAGAAACAGATGCTAAAAGGGTCTCCTCCTGCACCCTCTAATCCCAGTATTCCCTAAATAGAGGCAGGAGGATTGGGAGTTCAGATTTCCTCAGTACGTGGAGAGTGCAAGTGGAGACACTGTCTCAACCCCTGACCTCCCTGAACCTTCAGATAAATAAAAACTGAGTGATGGTGGTGAATACCTTTAATCCCAGCACTTGGGGTCCAAGGCAAGTGGATCCCGGTGAGGTGGAGGCCAGAGTGAGGGAGTTCCAGGGAAGCCAAGGCTCCCCAGAGAAAGCCTGTCTTGAAAAAACAAAGGGAGAGGAGGAAAGGAAGAAAGGAAGAATGAAAGAACAAAAGAACAAAAGAAAGAGAAAGGAAGGAAGGTAGGAAGGATGCTTTCTGAGCTTAGTGGTACATGTCTGTAATATCAGCACTCAGCAGACTGAGGCAGGGAGCTCCAGAGCTCATGGCCTAGATAAAAGACTGCTCTCCGGGTGGTGGTGGCGCACACCTGTAATCCCAGCGCTCTGGAAGGCAGAGGCAGGCAGATTTCTGAGTTCGAGGCCAGCCTGGTCTACAGAGTGAGTTTCCAGGACAGCTGGGGCTACACAGAGAAACCCTGTCTCCAAAAAAAAAAACAAATCCAAAAAACCAAAAAAACCAAAAAAAAAAAAAAAAAAAAAAAGACTGCTCTCAAAAACAACCGAGAAAGATGTGTGTGGTGGTGCACACCTGTAACCAGAATGGGGGCATTCTGAAGCTGGAAGGACAGAAGTCCAATGTGATCCTTGGGTATATATTAAGTTTGAAGTCAGCCAAACTATAGAAGACCCAGCCTCAAAAAGCCACAACTACAGCAGGCAAGGTGGCCGGGTGGCTCAGAAGGTAAAGGTGTACACTGTACCAGCTCTGTCCTGGGAATCCATGTAAAGGTGGAAGGCGGGAATCAACTCTCCAAAGGTGCCCTCTGACCTCTCCATGYATGCTGTGGGCACATAGGCTTGAGCACACACACACACACACACACACACACACACACACACAAATAACAAATAAGATAAATTTAATAATAAAAAACACCATTACTACATAGGAAAAAAATCTGCTCATGAAGAAATTTATGTGTTTTTGTTTGTTTGTTTGGTTTTGTTTTGTTTGGTTTTGTCTTGAGAAAGTGTCCCTTGTAGTCGGCCACTCAAGATCCACTGGCCTCGTTCTCTTCTTGGCAAGAACTTTAATTTCCCAAACAAGCAGTTGTGACTGGCTACTGTGGATCACATGGCAAGGTTAATGACTAGAGCCCAGTTTGACACAAAGTAATCTAGAAGTAGTTCAAAGGATGAACTTCGGAGGAAGTAAAAGACGTGAGTGCTTCCCTAGAAAACAAAACAAAAATAAACAAAAAACCCAGGTTGGGCCTCTGATGAGGACCCGGGAAGGGGCGGGGAGGGGGCAGCGGGGAGGAGTTTGGTGACTGGAAAGAAGCTCACCGGTGGTGACTGGCGAGACCCACATTAGAATTGCTCAACTGCCCATGAGAGTCACCAGCATAAATGAAGTCAGGAAGGCACTATTAGAGTCACTGTATCCTTCGAGTGGGAATACAATCGCGCCGACTACAAAGGCAGATGGTGACACAGAGGGGAAGGTCGATGTCGGTGTCAGGAGTGACAAGTCCAGGGCTCTTTTGTGTAGGAGCATTGCAGTGTGACTAATACATCCTCTCTTTAGGGAATGGCCCTTTGGAGCACAACTTAATGAAGAGAGGCTAGATAAATGCTCAAGGTCAGCGCCAGACTTGTTTTGTAATCTCATAAAAATTCATGAGAGCGGGGATAGCTGAGATCGGATACATTTAGAATGAACTAMGAGCTCTATGTGTGGATGAGTAATTTTAATGAAAGAACAACAGGTCACCAACTCGAATTTCTCTGTGTCTTAGTGCCCATCAAATTAATACCGTGGCTCTCAGTCTCTCCAATTATTAGAGAAGTGGTTCCTTGTATAAATTATTCATTAATCGCAGGAGCTAAATCACTTTATCAGTGTGTCCTGAGGGAAAGCTGGCTGCACTTACCTCATGCTCTGTCACATTTGCAAGGCCATCCTGGCCAGGTTCCATCACCTTCACATTCCGCCCACGGTGTCCTTCTCTATGGACATCATGGATGCTAACGTGTTCCCATCTCGGAACGGCTCTGAGACATTGACATGGCTGCCTTCTTCTTATCATTCAGTTTTATATTGAGTTTTGTCTTCTCTGGGAGGCAGAATGGATGCAGTTGGCTGCCCTGCCCATATCCCCTTCACCATTATGCTCCACTTGTGGAACTGTTAGCATTCTGTCTAAACTCCACCCCCACAGTTACCTGGCAACAGCCAGGTAGGCCTGGCCCACTATGAAAGGGGCTGCATGCCCCCTCCTCCCTCTCTTATTCTCTTTTTCCCTTACTCTCTTACTCTTGCCTCTCTTGTCCTCTTAGGCTCTTCCCTTCCCCCTTCCCCTCCCCCCTCTCTCCATGTGGTCATGGCCGGCCTCTACTTCTCTACTCTCTTCCTCTCTCTGCCTTTCTCTGCCTCTACTACCCCCTTAACTCCCCTCCCCATGCCCTGAATAAACTCTAGTCTATGCTATACCGTTGTGTGTTGTGTGGCAGGTCCCTCAGGGGGAAGGGAGGCCTCAGCACGACCCCACTGAGGCATCCCCTTCCCCTTACCTCACCACACCCTCTATAGAACATATTCTTACATCTAGTTCTCTTCTTACGATCACAACACTGACCACCAGGGCTCAGGCCTCTGTCACTGTAGAAGGGTTAGCATTGCTTGACAGCGGCTTCCTCCCTGGAAGTGCTTCTGGAGACCATGTCTGAAAGGCTCTGTCTGACTCCCAGAGGAGACCAGGACAGAGATTAGCTGCTGAAGGATGACTGTAGCCACTTGGACGGGACACCTGCAGTGCAGTTTATATTCAGGGCCTTGGGCTCAGCCGGGCTCTGGATTTCTTCGCCTTTCTCCTCTGTGAAAAGTTTCTCCTTTGGAATCACAGGAGTAAAAATTCCTACCCCAAGTTCTTTCTTGTGTTATGTTTTAAAAATAATTTTATTCTATGTGTATGGGTGTTTTGCATGCATGTATACATGTGTATCTGGGCACCACATGCATGTTTGGTCCTGTGGAAGCCAGAAGAGAGAGCATCCCGTGGAACCTGAGTTACAGAGGGCTGTAAGTTTCTGTGTGGTCACTGGGAAATGTTTGGACTATTGAGCCATCTCCTCAACTTCCTCATCCTAGGTTCTGCCCTCAGGGACCACTTACTTGGTTGGCCATGGAAATGAAGTGCTTGCATCATTTATCCACTAGGTGGCGATGAGAACCCCATCATCCTCGGTGGCTGAACTATTATTATTAGACGCTCGCTCGCTCGCTCCTCATCTGTGCTGGCTAATACTCACTGCCAAAGGTGGCAACCTATAATCACCTAGGCAACAAAGCCTTATCTCTGCTTATCTATGAGGGGGCCATCTAGATTACATCGTATGAGGTGAGAAGACCCACTTTAACTGTGGGTAGTAGCACCGTTCCATGAATCAGGGGTTCTGGACTGTAACACAAAGGAGAAAGTGAATTGAGAACTAAATTCATGCCTCTCTGCTTCCCAACAGCAGATTTAATATGAGCAGCTGCCTCTTGCTGTCTTATTCAGGCATGGTTGAACTGAAAGCCAACATAAACCCTCATTAAGCTGTGTTTTATCAGGTATTTGTCATACCAACAAGGCAAGTAACGAGTCCCTCTGTGGTTCACTGGGATGATTGACGGAAGCTGCATTGAATTGTGAATTGGCTCCGGCATCAGAAACCCGAAGGACTATAGATGCTGGATCCACAGGGCTGCTTACAGAGTAGTTTATAACTTCTTGTAAATTTCTGGTTATTTCCAAACATAAACTTGAAACTAAAAACAACTAAATAGCAATAACTGAAAGGAGTATTGAATCCTGGGTAGAATGGTAGATAGTAATATATTCCCAATGCCTAAGAAATATGGAGACAGTGATTTCCATGTATATTCAATTAATTAAACAGCCTGATTCCTAGAGTGAAAGGAAGTGTGACAGAGCACAGAGAACCAGAGCTAATCAACTCCAAGTCCTAGCGGGGCCCCTGTGACAGGTGCAGCATCCTTACCACAAGAGAGAAGTGTCAACTCCAGCCTGATATTCTGCAATTCTGTTCTTTTCTCTTCCTTTCCTTTCCATTTTTGTTTGCTTGTTTTTGTAAGACCTGAACAAACAAGGGAGCCCCAGCACCCCACGCCTCAGGACACCCAGATCACTCTCAAAAAATGGTCTTGATGCAACAGCAAGAGGATTTTTATTTCAGAGGCTCTGGGGTTCACAGTCGTACACCATGCAGGGGTAGAGGACTGTGAACCACGAGTGCAGAATCGGGACAGCTTTTATAGGTTTACAACAAACCCCGTGTATCTCGAACCAATCATTCCTTAGCATTGAGAGCCGGCACAGTGCAAGCCAATTGATTTGTACCACTCCATAGCTTCTTAGCCAATCAGTTTAAATTATCTAAGCCCGCGCTCCGAGGACCAATCAGTTTCCTATAGAAGCCAGATAGCAACTAGTTAGCTCATTTCCCCTTATGGGGCCAGGATCACGTACTCAATTCCCATTACGAGGCCAGGATCACATATTCAAGGCCCTTTTTCCTAGTTCCTAACAAAGAGTGGGCCAAACTTCTGACTTTTGGGGGTCATTTAAGAGTTAGGCACGGGGGATTTTTAGGCTGAAATTCTCATCCTTTCAGTTTGTTGTTGTTTGACACAGGGTTTCTCTGCATAACTGCCCTGGCTGTTCTGGAACTCACTTTGTAGACTAGGCTGGTCTCAGACTCACAGAGATCCTCCTGCCTCTGCCTCTTGGGCTGGGATTATAGGAGCGCACCACTATGCCTGGCTATTCTGTTCTTTTCTATTCACCTTAGACAGTTAGATAACAAATAGTTTGTGATCACAGCAATGTATACTTGTCTGTATTAAGTCTGAAACCCTGGGGCAAGTAGCCGAAGTGACTCTGTAACATATCGAAGACCGGCCCGCCCTGTCCCCTATCTTGAACTCTCTGGCCCAGGGGCTGGGCCGCCCTTTTCCCAGAGGCTCTTCCTATATAATCCAGCCATTTGGATTACCTGCCCTTTTAACCCCTCCCCCTTTAAACCTGCCCCTTTTAACTTTTGCCCTCTTGGCTGCATCTTGTCCCCTTTTCTCCCCTTTCCTTTTCTCTCCCCCGACTCCCCACATGGCTCAGGGTCACGTCCACTCTGGACTCTCCCAGAGGTCCCTGCCTCTGGCTATGCTCTCCTTTTTATCTACAATAAACTTTCTCCGCCACTATGACTAGGAGCAATCATGGCCTTTCCTTGTATTTTTTTCACTGTGGCTGTCTATGACTTTGGCTTCAACCTGTGGTAACTACCCTACTTTTAGTCACCATGTGATCGAATGTAGTGGTTCCCTTTCCATTGTCTTGTCTCCATGGGTGCAAAACTGAAATACATCATCAGTAATAAAAGGGTAGAGAAAAATTTATTATCTGTAGCGTGGTACATCATGTTGAGGTTCTCTGGGAAGCGTGGAAATTTATTCAAAGAATGTATACATGGGGCTGGAGAGATGGCTCAGCAGTTAAGAGCACTGACTGCTCTTCCAAGAGCTCCTGAGTTCAATTCCCAGCAACCACATGGTGGCTCACAACCATCTGTAATGAGATCCAATGCCCTCTACTGGTGTGCCTGAAGAGAGCAATAGTGTACTCACATACATAAAATAAATAAACAAATCTTTTTTAAAAAAAAAAAAGAATGTATACATATTGGTATTTAGGAAACCGTGTTAGGGATGAGCACATTCTGAGCATGCTCAACTTAAGACACACATTTGGAGCATGYTTAGTTTGAGAACATAGTTTAAAAAGTAAAGTTTGGGAGAGATGGCTCAGCAGTTAACAGAGCTTGCTCTTGCAAAGGACCTAGGTTCAGCCAGCTCCCACATTGCAGATTGCAGCTATTTATAATTCCAGGGGAGTCTCTCTTCTAGCTTCCAGGGACACCAGGCATACATGTGGTATACAGACATACATGCAGGCAAAACATACACATAACATAAATCAGTTTTTAAAAGGAAAGATGGCGTGCACATTCACAGACATGCTCACTGCAAGGTCTAAGAACACCAGTTCAAAATGGAAAGGCAGTGGCCATGAATCCCTTGGCATGTTCTGCTCCGTGTTATAACGAGCAAGGTTTGGTCTGGGTGGCCTAAGAGAATGAGAGGTGGTGATTCAGTGACTTTGGCTGGTCCTTTCTAAGTTTCTCCAGATGCTTCAGCAAAGAAGTGAGGGGCGTATGGGGCTGCGGCCGAGGGAAGAGGAATATGAGTTGGAGGGTAGCCTTGGCCATGTAACAAGGCGCTGGCTCAAAACCAAAACAACAGAACTCACAAAAGGATTGTGTTGACATTTCTTTTTTTTTTTTTTTTTTTGGTTTTT
>BDUI01000051.1:789561-806900 GCA_002335545.1 Apodemus speciosus | reverse complement strand
GTCTCGAAAAACCAAAAAAAAAAAAAAAGGGAATTCCAGAATTCCCTTCTCCAGGACCCATCTAGTAGAAGGAGAAGACTGACTTGGACAAGCTGTCCTCTGACTTCCATGCCCATGCGTGGCATGCTCCTCTCCCCAACAAATAATTGTAATAATTTTTTCCTAGAGTACCATTAAGCACACCAAAACTAACCATGCTAGATGAGGCACCAAACAAGAGCCAGAAACACAGGGCCTGGAGACAGCTCAGCGGTTAAGAGCACTGGCTGCTCTTCCAGAGATCTGGGTTTACTCCTAGTACATACATGGCAACTCACAACTACCTGTATGTAACTCCGGTCCCAAGGCACCCACTGCCTTCTTTTAGCCTCTGTGGGCACCAGGCATGTATGTGGTATACAGACACACATGCAGGCAGAACACCTAAACACATAAAATAATAATATTTAAATTTTATTTTAAAATATATTTTAAATGATTTTTTTTAAATTAAAAGGAAACATCACCTAAAATGGTTCAGCTTTTGGCCTTGGCCACACCAGTTCTTACACAGTTGTGCTCTAAACAGAATAGCACATGGAGCTATGAATGAGGTCATCAGTGTGGACCCTCAGCACAGCTGACCCAGCTCCTGCTGCTACTGCGGTTGTAACCGTCAGTAGGGAAAAGCAGTGCGGAGCCCTTCATGGAGGACAGTCCTTTGAGAAAACCAACCAGCCACTTGTGGAGGCGAAAGGACTGCTTGAGAGCCTTTCATGGAGCAAAAAGGAAGTATTCATCCTGAGATGATTGCGTTTGTCCCCGGCTCGGGCCCAGCTGCAACAAACCGTTCAGGCTATTTACATTCATTACACTAACTCTCCTCTCCAGAGCACTCAGAGATTGCACCAGTCAGAATCCTGGCAGATCAGACACCAGCTGGAGTGGCATTACCTCAAGAAATGATTGGCGCTCAGTAGCGCAAATGTTTGACTGGACCAGATGCTATTACTGTCCCCCTAAACCATCTTCCCAGGTTGACTGTGTTGGATGTGATGTTCCTCCCAAGGAGTTTACTTCCAGCTGAGGGAAGTTGTCCGTACCAGATACAACTGCGCTCCTCTCCACCTGGTGGATTCTCTGCTATGATTAACTGACTGATGTAGGTCCAACCCCCTTGCTTCTGGGAGGGCTCACTGAACTTTTGTGCTCCAGTTCCCAAGGGTGCAAAGTCATTGGTCAGTCCCAGACTACATCTCCCAGCCTCTCACAGTAAGAGGAGGCCACATGAAAAGTGTGGAAATGTGTGAGATAGCTGGGCAGTGGTGGTGCACACCTCCCAGCACTTGGGAGGCAGAGGCAGGCGGATTTCTGAGTTCGAGGCCAGCCTGGTCTACAGAGTGAGTTCCAGGACAGCCAGGGCTACACAGATAAACTCTGTCTCAGAAAACCGAAAAAGAAAAGAAAGGAAGGAAGGAAGGTAGGAAGGAAGAGAGAAAGAAAAGAAAGAAAGAAAGGGAGGAAAGAAGGAAGGAAGGAAGGAAGGAAGGAAGGAAGGAAGAAAGAAAGAAAGAAAGAGAGGGAGGAAGGAAGGAAGGAAGGAAGGAAGGAAGGAAGGAAGGAAAGAAAGAAAGAAACAAAGAAAGAAAGAAAGAAAAAGAAATGTGTGAAATGAATTGTATTTTCCCAAGGCCAAGAGGACTGAGGAATCTTCCGCACCTGTTCTTTCCCGTCTTCTAACTATCTATAAGGTTATGGAAGTGTGGAAGCTGGGAATGGGGAGGTCCTGGGTTCCTAAATCATTAAGCAGAAGGCTGTCATAAGCCAGGAGCATCCATTCTGGTAACCGAGTAATAACGGACCATCAGTTGTCTTTAGCCACCAGATCAGGAGTTGTTACGGCAATGGCGTCCCACTCTGACCTTTGAACTCTAATGAGATTGCCTTGTTCTAGGGAATCAGCCTGATGCTCCCCAGATTCCTTCTGTTACAGAATCTCTGTTACACTTCCCCAGAGAAGTCACTGATTCACGTAGTGGGGTAGTTTATATATGTTTGGCCCAGAGAGTGGCTCTATTAGGAGGTGTGGCCTTGTTGGAGTATGTGTGTCACTGTGTGTGTGTGGGCTTAAGACCCTCACCTTAGCTACCCAGAAGTCAGCCTTCCAGTAGCAACCTTCAGATGAAGATGTTGAATTCTCAGCTCTGCCTGCACCATACTAGCCTAGATGCTGCCATGCACCTGCCTTGATGATAATGGACTGAGCCTCTGAACCTGCAAGCCAGCCCCAATTAATTGTTTATATAAGACTTGTCTTGGTCATGGTGTCTGTTCTAAGCAATAAAACCCCAACTAGGAATTGTTTCACCTGAGAGTTACATTACTAGTCTCTTCATTCCCCTCTAGTAAACAGTAGTCAAAGGCAACTGGGGCAGAGGGATTGGATTCCAAACTTAGTTTCTCTATCAGCCTGCTATAGGATCTGGCTTAAATAATCTAAAAAATTATAATTTTGTCGGCATGTGTTTATGTTCACCAAGTATGTGTCAGGTGCATTCAGAGGCCAGAAGAGGACATTTGAATCCCCTGGAACTGAAGTTACAAATAGTTGTGAGCCACCATGTGGTTGCTGGGAATCGAACTCAGGTCCTCTGGAAGAGCAGCCTAGCCAGGCCCTAGTTTGAGTAAGTTTATTTTGGGGTTGGAGAGATGGCTCAGGGGTTAAGAGCACTGGCTCTTTTCCAGAGCTACTGAGTTTAACTCCAAACAGCCACATGGTGGATCGCAACCATCCATAACTGTAGTAGCATACAATCCCATGCTTTCTTCTGGTGTGTAGACATACATCCAGACAAAATACCCGTACACATAAAATAAATAAATATTTTAAAAAATATACATTGCTTAGCCTCAGTTCCATCAGTTGACATATGACTTCAAGGGACCTTTTTCTAGCATGGGTGTGTGTGTGTGTGTGTGTGTGTGTGTGTGTGTGTGTGTGTGTGTGTTTAAATTGTACTTTGTGTTCGTGTAGGTTCAAGGTCAGCTTTGAGAGTCAGTTTTGCTTTTAATCTTGTTGAGGCAGAGTCTCTTGTTTCTGTGGCTCTGTTATATATTAGCTGGCCCATGAGCTTCTAGCTAGTTCTCCTCTGCCTCTCACTGTAGGATTATAGGCATAGGTATATATGTCACTGTCCTCAGACACACCAAAAGAGGGCATCAGATCCCAATGCAGATGGTCGTAAGCTACCATGTGGGTGCTGGGAATTGAACTCAGGACCTCTGGAAGAGCAGTCAGTGCTCTTAACCGCTGAGCCATCTCTCCAGCACTGCCTCTGGCTTTCTCCCTGGTTTCAGGAATCAAACTCAGGCCATGAGGCTTGCACACCTAGTGCTTTGATCCACCAAGCCATCCCTTGCCTGAGATTCACAATCCTGTGTTGTATGGAAATCAATCTGCCCCAAGAAACTGCAAGCAGTTTCTGACAGAAACAGGAGGAAGGGGAATAAAAAGTTTGAGCATGCTAAATAATGCACAGAACTACTCTGTAATATACAAACCTTTCGATTACTCAGTATCTTCTCTTATTGGACTTTAGAATTAGGAGATAACCATGCATGTTCTTGGCTTTTGCTGTCAGAGGTGAGCTGACTGGGAGTTTCAATATTCTGTTCACTTAAAGACGTAATTGGGAATGATTTATGCTACAGAGGAGCCTTAAAGAGAGCCAAGAAAACCCAACGGGAAACGGCTGCTTGGCAACTCCAAAGTCAATCAAGGCACCAGGCCAGGATCATGTCACCAGTGTACAGTCTGGGCTGAGGATGGATCCAGCATTGAGTTATAAGCTGAGCAAAGGCTTGTTTCCTTTATAAATAAGCAGACATGTCTATGTTCCTATAAAGTTGGATTTACCTCTATCAGTAATCACTTGCTTGAAAAAAATGAACAAACTAAAGAAATTACTTTAGAAAGCATACAATTAGTAAGGAAAACTTTCCACAGGCTGGCACAGATAATCTGCTTCTCTGAATCACAGGCTTGTTGCCTTAGGTTTATATAAGAAATATAGAGTGGATAAAATGGGCATATCAGCACATACCAATAATTCCAGCACTTGGGAGGCAGGGAGCAGAGTTCAGGGTCATCCCTGCGATTTGGAGGCCTGCCTGTGCTTCATAAGACCTTGACTCAAAAAAAAAAAAAAAAAAAAAAAAAACAGTCAAACAACTACAACAATACAATGGGAAACGTAACAGGAGTGCCAGATCCAGCTGGGGCTGGAAGTGAAACCATTGACAGAAAGATTAAGGAGCATTTAACTGCAAGGATGACCTTTGAACCAAACCAGGCAAAGAGGGAACAGATGATTGATCTTGCCATTCAGGAATGAGCATTCTAGGAAGTGTCTCACAAAGGCCCAGAACGAGGAGTTTACTAGCTTCAAACTTCAAATAGCAAGGGCACCAGAGGGAGGCAAGAAGCGTTGAAGAACCCACCTGGAGAGGCATAGTGAACTGTAAGGCCCTGTGAGGACTGGAACTTTTACTGGAAGCCAGAATATATAGTAGCGGAGTAAGGCGACCCGAATCCTTTATCAAGAGGACTCTCCGACTGCCTGGACATGAACGCTACAAGTCAGGGAAGAAGTTGGGGAGCTATGAGGGAGACTTATATTTGGTGGTCTCTTGATGGGGTCCTATGTGCAATAACTAGGCACTTGCTCCCTTGCATCTCCCTGGGAAATGCCATGCAATAGGATGCCATGCGCAAAACCAGTTATACATACATTTTAAGGGTAGAACTGTGCAGCAGGCCTTTCTTAGTGGTAAAGCACACAGTTAGTGTGCACAGATCTTGGATTCAATCCCAGGCATCAAAAAGCAAAACAAAACTCTATTATGCATTGAGTATATAGGTTGTGAGGGGAAAAGGAGCAGGAGGGATTGCAAGGATAGAGGTTATTTTTTAGCAAAAGGAAGAGATATAGCAAACTAGGAGAGAAGGAGCTTTTAGAAGATGGGATTGGGGCTGGAGATATGGCTCAGCAGTTAAGAGCACTGACTGCTCTTCCAGAGGTCCTGARTTCAAATCCCAGCAACCACACGGTAGCTTACAAACATCTGTAATGAGATCAGCTGGCCTCCTCTGGTGTGTCTGAAGATAGCTACACACAAACACACACACACACACACGCACACACACACACACACACATATATATATTAAATAAACCTTTAAAAAATATATGGGATGGAAGGAGACAGGAGTGAGTTATGTTCCCAGTGATAAGACAGTTCTAACCTTACCCAAAGTTTTGATTAACATAGTCCTGTCTAGGACATCTTGAATTTTATCTCAACGTTTCTTGCTCCTGTACTGCTATAGCTCAAATCCCAGAAAACACAGAGGGTTGAGAAGTTGTACTTTAAATATTACCATGACAAGTTTGCTGAGGATTCTCACATTTGGAGTTCCAACTACTTGGGTGGCTGATTAGAAGAATCAGGAGTTCGAGGACAGTAAGAGCTACACAGTGAGTCCTCATTTCAAAGGGGAAACAAAACAACAACAAATTGCCAGGTGGAGTGATACATGCTTTGTAACCCCAGTGGCTCAAGAGGTGAGACAGGGATCATGAGTTTAAGAGAGTTTGGGCAACACTGGGTGAGCCTCTCAGTAGAATATTACATAACATATAAACTATAAATCAGAGAAAACTCTTCATAAACTTTTAAAAGCACTGTAGTTTACAATATGTAATTCTAATAAAATAGTTGCAATAAGCAAATAAGCAATAGCAGCCACTCAATTGTAAATACAGACAGTGGATTTGAAGAGACAGTTCAAACGTGTATACAGGTACATGAAACGATTATGATGCTTTTTAAACATAAGGCACTCAGTGTTGCCCCAATGGCAAGATAAAGCTATGTTGAGGCAGCTTCTTCTTCATCAGATTGATAAAGATCAAAGACATTAGTCACTCGGGGCGTTGGCTGAGGTATTCTCATTTTTCAGCTTCTATGGAGAGTAATTTGGCAGCATCTGTCATCATCATTATTATTGTTTTGGGCTCTGGAAATTGAACCTGGGGCTAGTCTGCATTCTAGGCACTTTCCTAGTCGCTCTATCATTATGACAGTAAAAACACAGGTAATTCAACTTCTAGATCTGTACTCAGGAGATATAGTCACGTATGTCTGAGAAGACAAATATGCACAGGATGGAAACAGCATATACATATATATATTCAATAATAATAGAGTGATAGCTAGATAAAACATGATCTAACCACTATAAACATCCATTAAAAATAATAAGACAGCTTTGCAGGATGTATTATTAAGAGATAAATATATATGATTCAAAGGGGCAAAAAACCAAAAGGCAGAATGGTATGTAAACTAAACTATCATTTGGGTAAAAATTAAGAGAGGTGAGATATATTCATCTGTTTATACCTGTGTGGTAAGGACATAGCACTGATAAATAAGACTGACCTTCGAAAGAAACTGGGGTATGGGGGCAAGAGAGAAGAAAGGTGGGAGGAGCCTTTATTTATGTACGTATGTATTTATTTATTTTTACCGAGCATCGTAGGTGAAAGTTGTAATAAACAAACTGTGAGACAAAACTAAGCAAGGAGGTTTATTGGCAAGTGGCTTCAGGAGACAGGCCTACAGAAGCAAGAGAAGGAACCTTGGTTGGGAAGAAAAGCGGCATGGTGGGCTCTCGAGTTAGGATAATCTTTTAGCATTGTCCCAAATTGAGAAGCAAACAGAGTTTAGTATCCCGGCTCCTTCAGGCAGCCAGCCTTTGGCCTGAGGCTACCTCCCAGCAGGCTGCAGAAAGCCAGCTCCCAGCTGATGGGCAGCTCTCACTGACCCTTCCCATGGTGGCTTCAGGATTGGTTCCTGCGCCCTCAACAAGATCTGGGCAGGTATCTTTAAATTTGTTGATAAAGAACAAACTAGGAGGCAGAGGCAGGTGGATCTCTGAGTTCGAGGCCAGTCTGGTCTCCAAAGTGAGTTCCAGGACAGCCAGGGCTACACAGAGAAACCCTGTCTCGAAAAACCAAAAACCAAAAAAAAAAAAAAAAAAAAAAAAAAAAAAAAAAAGAACAAACTAGTTCTTTAGTGGGGTGGGTAAGGAGCCAGGGCTCTCCTGTGGAATCATAAAAAGCACACCCTGAGAGCCCCTCCCCATGCTTGAAATTGTCCTTTGAGGACTGTAGTGCCCTTTTTTGATTACTTGCTCTGGCTGGTGAGAACTCTGGTCCTGTCTCCAAGACCCTTCCATTCCCTCTGCGCCTGTATCCTCCGGACTCCCATCCACACGCACAAATACAATAAATCTTAAATAAAAAAACACAAAAAACAAACAAACAAACAAAACCCAACATCTGCCAAGTTAAAATACTCCTCTATATCTACATAACTGGTGGGAACACTGGGCATCCCTTTCTTATGTTTTAATGGCTACATTACTATTACATCAGTTGATACTTCTACCTTGTAATTTCCCACAAGTGGCATTTCATAGATGACAGACTAGACCATTAACTGTAGCCATGAAAAAGAAAGCCCAGTACTACTCCCGGTATGTTTCAGAGTGAGGACATGGTATATTATTTTTATTTTTGGTGGCAGTCTCATTTATTGTCATGTAAACTTACCCCTAATGAATAAACCTATAATTAACCAAGCATCTAGTCAGGTTGGGGATGGAGAAATGGCCTCTTAATATTCCTTGATTTGTTCCTCCTGTGATCAAAACAAAGCAGTGTCTGACACTCATTTCTAAATCCCTTCTAATAATCACATTCACATATGAGCTCTTCAGGTCTCATGTGTTGAACTCTTCGGGTTCAAGTTCAGATAGATTATACAAGTAGACATTGCCTAGAACTTGCAATGCTGCCTTTCTTTGGAGTGATGGGATTACAGGCATGTAACTATCATTCTTGGCATGCTTCTCAAGGYTTGTTATTGTTGTTGTTCTTTTGTTTTGTTTTTGAGAAAGAGAGGGTGGGAGGATCTCACTTAGTTGTACTGACAGGCTTGTACTTGTCTTCCTTTCTAAGTGGCTGGATCTCAGGCCTGAGCTACCACGCCCAGCCTGGAGCAATTTATATATATATTTTGGTGTTTTTTTTTTTTGGTGTTTTTTTTTTTTTTTTTTTTTGAGATAGGGTCTCTCGGTGTAGCCCTGGCTGTCCTGGAACTCACTTTGGAGACCAGACTGGCCTTGAACTCAGAAATCTGCCTGCTTCTGCCTCCCAAGTGCTGGGATTAAAGGCGTGCGCCACCACCGCCCGGCGCAATTTATATTTTTAAAAATCACTGATGTAGGGCCAATGATATAGCTCATTAGATTAAAGCTCCTTCTACCAACCCTTCCAACATGTGTTCAATCCCTGGAAACCACATGGTAGAAGAGAACTGACTTCCTAAAGCTGTCTTCTATCCTCCACATGTACACCGTGCATGCACAGAAACAGATACATACACACATATGTACATGCACACAAACATATACATACAGAAGAAAGAAACAAAGAAAGAAAGAAACAAGGAAAGAAAGAATACATAGACTTTTTGTTTTGTTTTGTTTTGTTTTTCAAGACAGGGTTTCTCTGTATAGCCCTGGCTGTCCTGGAACTCACTCTGTAGACCAGGCTGGCCTTAAACTCAGAAATCCACCTGCCTCTGCCTCCCAGAGTGCTAGGATTACAGGCGTGCGCCACCACTGCCCGTCTGGGGTATTTATTAACCATGATCGTTATAGCATGAAAATAAAAACAAGCCTATCTTTCTTATTAAATACTCCAAAATTCCTCAGATAAGGTATTGCTAATAATGTTTCTTCAAGTCGATTGGTTTTTGTTTGTTTGTTTTTGCTTTTGTTTTTTGTTTTCTTTTTTAGACAGGGTTTGTGTGTGTATGTGTGTGTGTGTATGTGTGTGTATGTGTGTGTGWGTGTATGTGTGTGTAGTCTTGGATATATGAAACTATCTCTGTAGACCAGGTTGACCTCAAACACACAGAAATCTGCCTGCCTTTGCCTCCTGAATGCTGGGATTAAAGGTCTGAGTCACCACCCACAGCTAAGGTAGATTGTTCTTAGAGAAGACCAAAGGGAGACACATTTTGTAGAACAGGGATATGAAGAGTAGAATCTGTTGACTTTCCAATATAAAATGGCTGCCCCAGGTTTTTGTTGATAAATCCCAAGTGAATATACAGGAAACTTGGTGAAAAGGCTTGTGAACACTGCATCAGATTTTATGATCTGAGATTAGACTAGTCCAGTTGACAACTGTACAGAGAAGGTCAAGGGTCATAGGACACATGTCTTATTCTAACATATGTGTTCAGAAACGTGTAGGGCTCATATTATCTGTCTCTTACAGTGCTGGAGGGGTATGACAGGATTTGATGGGTGGAGGCAGGTATGTCAGGCCATCTGCACAGTGGATAGGTCCTCTCAGCAATGAATTGGTCTCCTCTTGTAAAACTTTTCAGGATTCACCAGAATAAATGCATTTTTAGACAAGGCAATGGTCCCTTGGTAGATTTTACTTATTTATTATATTTTATTTATTTATCACGTGTGTCTGTATATGCGTATATGTCACACAGAAGTAACCATTGTGTGAGAAGTAAGAGTGTTGCGTGCATGTTACTGAGGGTATATGGATGTCAGAAGACAACTTATGCGAGTTGGTTCTTCTGTCTATAATATGCAAGCAAGGATTGATCCTCAGCCCAAGATTCTAAGTCACAATTCTCCTCTTTTGCATCTTGAAATACCCAATTGATATTTATAATAAATTTCGGCCAGATCCCAATAGTAACAGATTTTGTTGCTTGTTCTGTGTATGTTGAGTTTAACTGCCTTTTAAAATGTGGTTGAGAAGATTACAGCATGCGTTGGCACTGAAAATAGAAGGTATTGACCGCATAGAAAGCTTTGGAAGCAAAGTGGAAAGATATAAAACAGATATTTCCAAGGCAAATGTTATTGCTGTAAGAATTACAAGGCTGCACTGTCTCATGAGGAACAAGAACCACAGACTTTATAGAATGCATAAAATCAAGGTCTTGAAAAAGACGAGCTAGCACACACCTGGGATGCTTTGAATAGGTATGGCTCAAGCATTTGAATGTTTGGCTCATAGGGAGTGATACGATTAGGAGGGTGGCCTTGTGTGTCACTGTGGAGGTAGGCTTTGAGGTCTCACATATGCAAGCTATGCCCAGAGTAGCACACAGTCTCCTGCTGTCTAAGGATCAAGATGTAGAACTAACTCATGGCTCTCCATGTCTGCCTGTACTCTGCCAGGCTTCCCACCATGATGATAACGGATTAAACCTCTGAAATTGTAAGCCACCCTCAAATGTTTTCCTTTATAAGATTTGCTATAGTCATGGTGTCTTTTTCACAGCAATAAACCCCAAACTAAGACAACACGTGTAATCCCAGCACTCAGGAGTCGAGGCAGGATATTAATGAGTTAAAACCAGCGTGACTTATAGCAAGCGCCTGCCTTAAAAATAAGTAAGACAGTTGAGAGAGTGGAAAGATTTTGGGGAGAAAGTGCACAGGAGCAGGGGCGGGAGAGTGCAAGCGCAGGCGCGATGGAGGCGGGGTGGGGAGGGGAGGACAGGCAGTGAAGAGCATCTCAGAGATCCTAAGTTGCTGCGGCATCCTCTGCTGCCTAGAAGCTGGTACTGAACCCTTCAGCGGCTGATACAATGCCAACCTGAGCCCGTTAGGCCACGAGGAGGTGAAGCACAGCGGGCAGGCATTGAGAGATGCTGTATATGAATTTGACGTCTGCTTCCCCTCTGTGCAGAAGAGCAATCTGGACCCTCTGGACAGTCCTGGATGCCTTTGCCCAGATGTGGTTGCCAGTGGTCAGGACTTGGCGCCTCAATGAGCATCACTACAGGGGCCTAACAGGTCTCAACAAGGCAAAAACTGCTGCTAAGCATGGTGAGGCTCAGGTAAAGATCTGGAGCCAGTCTTAGGACGTCCCACTGCTTCCAGTGGAGTCTGATCATCTCTTCTACAGCAACATCACCAAGGATGGCAGGTACGCAGACAGACCTTACTGGACCCTGAAGGATACTACTGCCAGAGCACTGCCTTTCTGGAATGAAGAAATTGTTCCCCAGATCCAGAAGGGGGAAAGGGTCTTGATCGCTGCCCATGGCAACAGCCTTCGGGGCATCGACATCTGGAGGGTCTCTCAGAAGAGGCCATCGTGGAGCTGAACCTGCCAACGGGCGTTCCCGTCATCTGTGAATTAGACAAGAACTTGAAGCCCAACAAGCCGTGCAGTTCCTGGGAGATGAGGAGACCGTGCGTAAAACCATGGATGCTGTGGCTGCTCAAGGCAAGGAGAAGAAGTGAAGATGAGGAGGCAGGCTCCTACCCCTATCCCCTCCCTGCCTGTTCCTGCCTCCTGCGCTCTCCCCAGCACCGGCCACACTGACGATCTTTATGATCTTAAGTTTAAGTTGTAGCTGTAGATGGGGACCTGTGGCTACCATTTTCATTGTAGTATATTATTCCCTGCACCCACTCCCTTCATAAAATCTGGTCAGAATAACACCTCTGGGGGTGCGGGTTCTTGGTCCACATCCAGGGACGGTTCCCTGTACCAGGAGAGTTGAGAGATGGTAATTATAGTTTTTCTTAGTTCTTTGTTTACTAAGGGTCTGCTTAGGAAGAAGTCCGGGAGGAACTGTGATGTGGTATGACCAAAGAGGAGAAGCTGTGGTCCAGTTTCATCCCTGGAACCTGTCCTGCACTCTTCTCCGAAATTAGGTAGCTGGGGGTGTAGTCCAGTGGATAGTGACGGTGGTTTTAACCCTACTTTCTCTAGGACCCTAAAGGAGCTGCTGGCCCTAGAAGGTTGGGATCAATCTTGTCAAGTCTATGTGTACCATTTACTTTTACAAAAACAAAGTATATACACATATATCAGCACACAGAAGCAACTCTGAGGGTGCTAGTGGCAGTTGAAACAGTCCTATGTGGTGAGCAGAAAATAAGCCATTCCTCACATCAATGGGATAAACTCCTTGTATCTCTTGCTGTGTTTGGATCCCTTTGCCTTGTTTTGTGGAGGTGAAGTGCCCCTTGATCACGTTCAAGGTTTTGTCTTTCGCTGTCTGAATCATGTTCCAGCTGCTTGACCCTACTGTGTGGGTTCAGAACTCCTTTGGGCATAACAACTAAGTCTCTTTCTAGATCAGTATAATAAAGGAGTCATGTGCAATTAAAAAAAAAAAAAGTAAGACACAGCACCAAGCATGGTGGCACAGTCCTTTGAATCCATCACTCAGCAGATCACTAACTTCAAGAAAAACTTGGTGGATAGAACAAATTACACAACCAGAGCTACACAGGGAGACCCTGCCTCAAATAAATAAACAAGTACAAGCAAACTAGATGTGTATTTGCATATGTTTGTGTATTTGTATGTGTATATGTAAGTATATGTATATGATACATATGTAAGTGTAAAATGTAATATACAATGTATATTTCTATGTATATATGCACACACATACGTATAGATTAAACTACTCCTCAAAGAACAGCTACAAGAAGATGAAAATAATAGTTACAAGTAGAGAAAGCCAAGTGACATTTAATTCCTGAGATATATGAAAAAAAAACCTAAGAAACAAACAGAAAATTCCTGTGTTATGCACCAAACTTGGTGACTGAACTTTGGAGAATTTGGCAAAGCCCTCAAAATAATGCATTTTATAGCAGGCAGAGGAGAATGAACCCTCTTTCTGTGTTTTACAAGGATACAACTAAGGCATTATGCCAATTTCATAGAAACCGTTTTCCTTGTTCCACATTTAAAACATTCTGCTGTTGGGACCTCATTCTAAGGAGACTTGGAGTATCACCCAGCTTCACCTATGTTATCTACACCTCCCTGACCCCTTCCTGCTCTACAACCCCTAACCTTGCCTTTTATTTTTGTTTAATTAATCTGACTTAGACCCAGATGTGCAAAATAAACCCTCCTAATAAAAGGGTTTCTACTTCTCTTGGAATCTGCTGTCATTTCTGATCTTAAGATGTTTTGCTCTGTAGAATATGCATATAATCTATAGGTTTTATGTCATTATTGTAAATCATACCATCTAGTATTATTAGTGCTTGACCTGGTTAGGTTTCTATTGTAATAAAGGCCATGACCAAAGGCAACCTGGGGTGGAAAGGGTTTGTTTGGCCTACATTGTTATGGTATCAAAACCCAGAAATAACCACTGAAATGTTGCAAGGTAAAATTTATTTTATGTCCAGGCCAAACTTCCAGTCTTCTACAAGTAGGAGAGARGCAGCCAAGACTAAAAGCAGGAAACTCCTTTTATAAAGCAAGTGAGCAGATGATTACAGAAATTGGGCTTTTGGAGTTATTTTTTTTAAAGATGTATTTATTTTATGAGTACACTGTAGCTGTCTTCAGACACACCAGAAGAGGGCATCAGAACCCATTACAGATGGTTGTGAGCCACTATGTGGTTGCTGGGAATTGAACTCAGGACCTGTGTTCAGAGCAACTAGTGCTCTTAACCATTGAGCCACCTCTCCAGCACCTGTAGTTATTTTTAAGATCATGAGAAAAGTACATGCTGTGGGTTTATAATCAAACAGTTCCTGGAATATACCATAAAATATTTTATGGTCATCTGTAAATTAATATGAATTATGCTTATCCCTGTCTAGCTTCGAATGAATGAGACTCAAACTATGGTATATTTATTAGGCTCTGCATACTTACTGGGGAATTATCCATAATCTAATTCTCTAACCCTAGACTGCCTATTTCCTCAACTGTGCTCCCCAAATATATGCTGTTTGAATCATCCTAGGTTATTTCTATTCCAGCAGTCTGGTGTCCTGAGAATTGGGGGGTATTTTACTCAGGCACTAAGTCTGTCTGGCCTATCAAGACTAATAGAGTCCTCCTATTCTCTCCATCTTCTCCTCCTCCATGTTCTTTCTTTCTCTTTCCTCTTTCTTTCTCCCTTGTGGTCCCTACCTGTCTTAGCTAGGGTCTTACTGCTGTGAAGAGACACCATGACTAAGGCAAGTCTTATAAATGGCAACATTTATTGAGCTAGCTAACAGGTTCAGAGGTTCAGTCCATTATCCTCAAGGCAGGAACATGGCAGCATCCAGGCAGGCATGCTGAAGGAGGAGCTGAGAGTTCTACATCTTCATCTGAAGGAAGCCAGGAACAGGCTGAGCATCCTCAGACAGATAGGGGGAAGGTCTCCATGCCCATCCCCCATGGTGACACACTTCCTCCAACAAGGCCACACCTCCTAATAGTGCCACTCCCTGGGACATGCATATGCAAACCATCATACTATCTATGCCCCCAAGTCAAGTAACTCAAATTCCACCACTCTCTAATCTCCCCAGAAATTGGCTGTTGCCAGTATTATTTAACCAATGGTTTTAAATTGGGGAGTAAGTTTTGCACAATGGCTGGTATAGTGAAAATTTTCTCATCTTGGGACAACCAGATCTTGGGGTACAGAATTTAGCACCAGACCAACCCCTCAACATTTCTCCCTTTTTGTCTAAATAAAAAGGCTCTTTGTCTTACAATAATAAATAGCATAAAATATGAACAAATATGAAACAATTATGAAAACGTAAGGAGGGGTTAAATTCAGAATGTCTAGCCTGTTTATATTTGGCAAATTTGGATAAAGTATTCTATTATCTATCCTCTCTTGGTGAGTTCAGAGTCCTGAATCTAAATCATTTCTTATCATAACTTGTATTAGTAACCCAAAAACATCTTAGACCAAAAATCTTCTAGTCCTGAATAATGTAAGCTTAATTGTGAAGCTATACTTGTCTAGTCTTTAACTCCATCAGAGACTTGAGAAGGAATAAATATTACCTGAGTATGCAGGAAGTGCAGTAAGGCAGCTTTCCAAAATTATAGATTAACGGAGATAGCTGGCTGCCTGAAAAGTACTCCAGAAGTGTCCCTAAAACATCGGAGCATCTATCTTCAGCCTTCTGGACATCTGACAGACCTTTTGTGAAGCAAGATTTATGAAGAGCTTTTTACCCTGTCTTAGCAGAGGTCATCAGTCAACTATTTTGTGTCCTATTTGTCCATTTTGGACAGTATTTTGTCTGCCATCAAAGCAATGACAGTTTTTGCACAGTGGCTCCTTGCCACCCACAACACAGCTCCATATGGATGTTCTTCCATGCTCATATCTTGTTTCAAGTAAAATGGGGTGCTGCCAGGTGCTGACATGTCTCAATGTAAAAAAGGACTTAATAAAAACATCTTTAAATGCCATAATCTGTAAATCTCTGAGGTTTTTGAAGACCATGGATCTATTCATAGCATAGCTGTACAGGCAAGCTTGTTTTTAGCTATTTACTATCTGTTCAACCTAGGAAGAATMTTATCATAATAAACTAGTCTAGGATCTAATATGACCATGAGTTTGAATATCTATCAACTTGCATTTCTTAATTATCCTACACAGTTTGTAGTGGCAACCTTAAAAGAAATGAGAACTTTACACTACACCTACAAATGAATTACAAAGGCTCAATATCTTATACAAGAGTTGGAACATAATATACAGCATGTTGTAACAAAAAATAACCTCAAATTTTGTTTCACTGTACAAAGTTCTGTACTAATGTAAGAAGATATAACCTCATATTTGCAACAATATTCAAAGATCTAATCCAATGTAACAAAATATTATTTTAATGTGTAACCATATACAAAGGTCCATACCAAGGTGTCATTATTGGCTATAAAATGTTCTTTGGTTTAAGAGTAGATTTATTCATCTACCCTTTTATTATTTCTTTTTTTCTTTTCTTTTTCTTTCTTTTTTTTCTTTCTTTTTTTTTCTTTTTTCTTTTTTGGTTTTTTGAGACAGGGTTTCTCTGTGTAGCCCTGGCTGTCCTCGAACTAGCTCTGTAGACCAGGCTGGCCTCAAACTCAGAAATCCGCCTGCCTTTGCCTCCCAAGTGCTGGGATTAAAGGCGTGTGCCACCATGCCCGGCTTTATTATTTCTATATAGTATTTCTATAATGTTCCTATATTCCCCCTTTTACTTTTCACCCCCCACCCTTTTCAACCTAATACTAGATAGGAGAGAAAGAGAAAGAAAGAGAAAAAGAAATCCCCTAATCTAACCTTATAATTTCATTTCTTCCCTGTCCAAGACTATAACCACTTATAACCATCCCCCTTTAAATGACAACAAACATCCAACTCTCAATGAACAACCAAAAATCATTTACTTCCCCACTTGGGAATGGGGCATAGTTCTCTTAAAATTGCTTCTTGCTATTTGGGGTGAAATATTTATTTGGGAGGGCAAGGAGAATTGGAAAATGGTTAGTCGAGAAAGTTAGCTGTGGCATTTGTTGTCCATTTTCTGTACACTGAGAGAATTCAGTACTGACTAGGTCAGTCTGTATGGCTGGATAAATTGAGGTCATTTGGTGTCATTAGCTTTCTTTGAAGCTGCTTTGGAGGCTAATCTTTTGAGGAAACATCACTGAGGCACTTTGAGGTAGATTAGGCATCTCAGCATCCCCAAGGAAGGATCTTGTCAGGTTTACTTTTCTGATTGTTATTATCTGTGAACATATAAGCTTTCACATGTAATATACAGTATTGCATTAACATATATGTGGAATGGGCAAGGTACACAGCTCAGTTAAAGGTGATTTATTTTTTGCTCCTTGTTTGAGTAAGTAAAAGAGATCTATTTTTTTTTATGTTAGTGGGATCGTATAATCAAACTGGAATACAGATTTCTATCCATGCCATATGAAAGGAAGATATGATAAGTCCTGAGGACTTTATAGCCAAAAAATTTTGTTAGCTATGCAAGCTAAAGTTTTGGATGGAGACATTTTTCATGTCTCAGCTAGTTTCAAAGTTGTTTCCATATGGAGGGATCAGCAAATCAAGTTATCTGTCCTGTTTTTTATTTCCTTTTTTATTTCCTTCTTCCTGTCTACAGCCAAGATCTTCAGGAGGTCTCCTCCTATCATTTCTGTTTTTTATCAAATTGGAAGGAACCTATASTTTCTTCTTTCTTGTAGAAACATAGATAAAATTTCTCTCCTAGCATACCACATTCCCTGTTTTCCATTCTGAAGTTAGGTCACCTTTTAAAATAAACAGGTTGGTTTACTTCAGCAGTTTTTTCTTTTTCCTTTTTTCTTTCTTTCTTTTTTTTTTGTTTTGTTTTGTTTTTTGAGACAGGGTTTCTCTGTGTAGCCCTGGCTGTCCTGGAACTCACTTTGTAGA
>BDUI01000051.1:722239-732273 GCA_002335545.1 Apodemus speciosus | reverse complement strand
TCACCTTCTGGGATCATGAAAGCTAGCTAGTGGGAAGGAAGATTTCCATTCTTACTCTAGCTAGATTTATGATGGCAGATCTGTGCTGCCATACCTGTTTTATTTGGTGCTGAGGGTAAAACCCAGGGTTTACTGCATGCTAGACAAGCACTCTACCAACTCAGCTACAGCCCCAGCCACCACACTGGCCCTTCTGATCTCTTCCTTTGTGGTCAAAAATATCTAACTACTGTGTCTGCAATCATCCTTTTGAAATGAGTTTGACTTGTGCTGAAGGAGGTGCCCAAGCTAGGGCATCAGAAAGCAGAAGGAAGCATTTTGGGTGAATGCTGAGAACTTGCAGGACCCAGATATATGTTGATAAGTAGAAAAGACCTTCCAGGAATAGGGAACAGCTAAATAAATCACATGAAAATAGGTGTGACCCGGGCAAATCCAGGTGCTGGTCCAGAAGCGAAGACTCAGTGCAGGGTGTGTATATCTGTAGAATTTGGTGGATGTGCTGCAGCTCAGACCTTCAGTGGAAGCTGAATCTGCAGAGAGCTTTCAAGCATGTTGTCTCATGAGTGAGTGGGTCTACAGCCATCATCTTCTTATGTGAGTTTCACAGACTTTTTTTAAAAAAAGATTTATTTATTTATTATATGTGAGTACACTGTAGCTGTCTTCAGATACTCCAGAAGAGGGAGTCAGAACTCATTATGAATGGTTGTGAGCCACTGTGTGGTTGCGGGGAATTGAACTCAGGACCTTCAGAAGAGCAGTCAGTGCTCTTAACTGCTGAGCCATCTCTTCAGCCCCTCCCCTTTTAAAATTAARTTGTCTTAGTTAGAGTTTTACTGCTATGAACAGACACCATGACCAAGGCAAGTCGTATAAAGGACAATGTTTAACTGGGGCTGGTTACAGGTTCAGAGGTTCAGTCCATTATCATCAAGGTAGGAACATGGCAGCATCCAGGCAGGCATGGTACAGGAGGAGCTGAGAGTTCTACATCTTCATTTGAAGGCTGCTAGGGGAAGACTGGTTTCTAAGCAGCCAGGATGAGGGTCTTAAAGCCCACAGTGACACACTTCTTCCAACAAGGCCACACCTACTCCAACAAGGCCACACCCACTCCAACAAAGCCACACCCACTCCAACAGGCCACACCCACTCCAACGAGGCCACTCCTCTGGATAGTGCCACTTCGCCGGGCTAAGCGAATTCAGAACACTCACTTAAGTCATCTTTTGCCAAGTGCTGCTTTTCTTCTCACTTGATGATTTTTCACTTCTGTCTGGCCATGCTGCCACATTCTAGGTAAGTATGTGTCACTTGGTGTTTTGTCTGAGATAAACTACTTAAGGGAAGAAGGGTTTGTTTAGGCTYATGGATTTAAAGGTTGCAGTCCTCGGTCACTTGGCTCTGTTGTTTCTGGGCTCATGTATGGCGAGACAGAAGACTATTGTACAGGAGGGCACAGTGTATTTCACTTCATGGCAGATAGGAGGAGGGAGCAGGAGAGGTGAGGGTGACCGACTAGACGTGATATGCCCCTTTAAAGGTCATATCCTGTGACTGCTTCCTTCAACTAAGCCCCACCTCCCAGTACTCATAGCTACTGTCTCAGTGTTCTACGGTTCTGAAGAGACACCATGATTTTGGCAACTCTTACAAAGGAAAGCATTTATTTGGTGCTTGCTTAGAGTTTCAGACGTTTGGTCCATTATCATGGTGGGAAGCACTGCGGCACGGAGGCAGCCATGGTAAAGAAGACAGACATAATTGAGAAGTTCTACATTCATATCTGCAGGCAGCGGGAAGAGAGCAGACTCTGGGCTTGGGAAGGGCTTTTTGAAACCTCAGAGCCCACCCCCAGTGACACACTTCCTCCAGCAAGACCATACTACCTCTTAATCCTTTCAAACACTGTCACTCACTCCCTGGTGACCAAGTATTCGGATCTCTGAGCCTATGGGGGCCATTCTCATTCAAACCAGCTCAGCTACAACCTCCTTAAAGAAATAGGTGCTCTCATGACCCAATTACCTTTCAATAACGCCAGGTAAATACCTAATATTAAATACCTGAATACTTTATGTCAAAATTATAACACATGTTTGTCTCCTATAGTTTGATTTTGTTTGGCTGAGACAAGGTCCGGTACAGCTGAGGCTATCCTTGAACCTGCTGTGTAACCTGTGATAACCTTAACTTCTGCACTGCCTCTGTCTTCTGAGGTATGCACGAWCACACGTACTTAGTTTTATGGTGTGCAGGGGCTTGAACCCAGGGCCTCATGCATTCTTAGCAAGCTCCCCAATAACTGAACCACATCCTCAGGCCCACTTTTCCTTTGCATTAATCTCTGATGCATTATTCCAAACCTTGATCCATTGGTGATTCTATTGTACTTGATATACACAGTTAATGCATTTGGGACGAGAAAGTGACTAAGTCTAGTAGACAGCAGGAACAATTTCTCAGTCCCTCAAAAGAGGAACTACTTAGCACCAAATGTTTAGAAGAGTTTTGTTTGTTTGTTTGTTTTTTAAAGACAGGGTCTTCCTTTGTAGCCCTGGCTGGCCTTGAACTCACAGAGATCTATCTGCCTCCTGGGTGGTGGGATTAAAGGCATGTACCACTACACCTGGCCAATTCATTTTCTTTTTAAGCATAACATAATTTTAAGTTTTTTGGAGACAGGGGCTCACTCTGTAGCCTAGGTTTGCCTTGAGCTTACTATGTGGCCAAGGCTAGCCTGGAACTTGCTATCTTTCTGTCTCAGTCTCCTAAGTGCTAGTATAAGTGCATTAGACCGCACCGGTTACTGTTCTATTGGTGTGATAATGCCGTGAGGAAGGCAGTTGATAGAAGTTTATTTGGGATTATGGCTCCAGAGGGTTAGAGTCCATGATGGTGGATCAGAGGCAGCAGGCAGCAGGCCTCAGCAGTTGAGGGCTCACATCTTGAACTGCAAGCACAAAGCAGAGATATGGAGGATGTCTAGAGTCTACTTCAGAGCCAACCCACCTCCCCCAGGGACATAACTTCCTTCAACAAGGCCACACCTTCAATAGCATCACCAACTGGAAAGACTACGTTGCTAAATGCCCAAGGCTATGTGGGACATCTCATTCAAACCACTGCAGACACCATGCCCACTGACATTAGTGCTTTTTAAAATGTATGGAAAGTGAAGGTAGTATTGCATGCTTTTTATCCCAGCATTTGGGAGGCAGAGGCAGGTGGATCTCTGTGAGTTCGAAACTAGCCTTGTCTACACAGGAAGTTTCAGGAGAGCCAGGGCTATACAGAAAAACCCCGACTCAAAAACCAGAACAAAAAAAAAAAAAACCAACAACAACAAAAATACGTGTTGTTAAATATTTCTGAAGCAAAATTTTCTATCTTTACATTTTTTTACATCTATTTACTTGTGTGTGTGTGTCTAACTACATGTGATGGTGTGTGTGATTATGTGTGTCACAGAACAGGAAGATGGCAAAAGCCTCATGGGAGTCAGTTCTCCTCTTTCACCATCTGGGTCCTGGAAATCAAACACAGGTTTTAGGGCTTGCTTGATAGGTGTCCACCTATCAAGAAAATGTAGAAATGTTGCTATACTATCTGTGATGGCTGATCTTTGTCATCAATTTGACTGCATTTGGAATTAACTAAAACCCAAGAGGTTAGGCACTCCTGTAGGGTTTTCCTTTTCTTTTCGTTTTTTTTTTAATTAATTAATTAATTTATTTATTTATTTAATATATGTGAGTTCACTGTTGCTGTCTTCAGACACACCAGAAGAGGGCATCAGATCCCATGACAAATGGTTATGAGTCACCATGGGGTTGCTGGGAATTGAACTCAGGACCTCTGGAAGAGCAGTCAGTGCTGTTAACCGCTGAGCCATCTCTCCAGCCCCTGACCCCTTCCACTCTTCTTGCTCCTCTTTTTGAGACAGGGTCTTTTGTACATTGGCCTTGAAGTGGCTGTGTAGCTACCTGAATATGACCCTGAACCTCGGATTCCCTGACTTAAGATCACACCCGGGACTTCAAGCATGCTGGGCAAACACTCTACCAACTGACCTACATCCCCAGCCTGTAAATCTTTGGAAGTTACTATTAGAGGCTCTTTCTCATGGGTTAGGCACTCCTTTGTTATGGACAGTAGAGAGTGATCTCAGCATAAGCAGAAGAGGAGGTCGCTTTCAGCCTCCTGGGAAGGTTAGAGCTCAGGGTCAAAGGAGGCTAATGCAGGAGCCCTACAACTTTTCTGGTCAGATTGTTCTTGCAGAGCAACAAGCACAGTCTGTACAGTTGCCATCACACAAGGTCACACTTACAGGCCCCTGATGTCCCCACTGCCAATAGGTTCCCTGCTTTTGCCTTGCTTTGGGTCACTGGGTTTTGGGTCAAAATGCAGAGCTGGTTCATCTGAGTGGCCTTTCTCTAAAGTTGCCAGAGAAATGGGCAGCTGGAGGTTTAGTGTCAAGGGCGGGAGGTGGTTTTGATTAAAGATTAGAACTGCTTACTGTTATTCCCTCCCCTAAGAATTAAGCCAACCAAGCCTGTCAATCACCTGGAGACCACCCTGCAGGAAAGCTGATTCATGAGAAGGCACGCTAGACACTGGAAGGAGTAATTACCTCCTTAATGAGATGGTGCGCTCAGACATCCCAGGACCTTCCAACAGCAACGCTGCGAGGCCTAAGCCTGTCTGCTTTTCTGAGTTCAAACTCAAAAGAAGAATAACTTGGTAGTGGTGGCACATGCCTTTAATCTCAGCACTCACTTTCTGTGAGTTCAAGGCCAGCCTGGTTACAAAGCAAGTTCCAGGACAGCCAGGTATACACAGAGAAAACCTATCTTGGAAAAATAAAAATGAAAAAGCAATAATTTGTCTTTTTCTACTTTTCCATATCTTCTTTGGATGTGGTTCAAAGGTCTAAGCATTCTTTCCTTGACACTCTGGGATTCTCACTGTTTCTCTGGAGACCCTTTGCGTTCTCTTCTTTTTCTTTTTCTCTCCTCCTCCACCTCCCCTCCCCACCCCAAGACAGGGTATCTCTGTGTAACAGTCCTGACTGTCCTYGAACTCGCTCTGTAGGCCAGGCTGGCCTCAATGGCAGAGATTCTCCTGCCTCTGCTTCCCTGTGCCGTGACTAAAGGTATGCGCCACCACCATCCAGCTGAGCATTCACTGTTTATGCTCTTTTCTTAGACCCTAACTCTTAAACTGTCATCTTTCTTCTTCTCCTCTATCCTCCCACTTCCAGAGGCTGCCAGGGCTTACAGTTTGCCTTCCTGTTCTTTTCTTTTCAAAGGGGGGGGGGGAAGAGGAGGAGGAAGAAGAAGAGGAGGAAGAAGAGGAGGGGTGGAGGGAGGTAGCACCTGTTGTTTGCTAAATTCAGATGGTGAGGAATTCCCCAGACACTTAGACTCAGTAGAAATGGATGAAGAGCTGAAAAGTATATAATAACATTCTCCTATAGGTAGGAATGCCTTGAGTTCTGTACAGATCTGGGTCTCGGCTTAATTTCACCTAATTTAGGAAAACATTCTACACTATGTTTTTTGGCTTTGTAAGTAAAAAGTATATTCAGGCATTTTCCTCGAGTAACTTACTTCAGCATGGTAAAGTTCTGGGCTATCTTCTCATCACAGGCTAACTACAGCCCATCACTAACATCGTAACTGGGATTCCCACTCTGAGTCAATGATAGCTTTGTGATTTTCAAAGTGTGTATTCAATTGTTTTTTGCCTCAAACAGGTCTTATCATATTATATATAATATATTTAACACTATATAATATATTTAACATTATATTATTTGTGATATGTACGTAAAGTCTATAATGATTGCAGTTCAAGATAGAAAAAAAAAAGAAAAAAAAATGTATGGCCAGGCAGGCAGGTGGGGCTCTGTGAGTTTGAGGCCTAGTTTACACAGTGTATTCTAGGACAGTCAAAGCTACAGAGTGAGATACTATCTTGAAACAAAGAAGCAAACAAACAACTTAGAATTAGAAAGAACTAACAGGGAAAGATATGTGTGTAACACAGACTAACAGGATTTTGTTAAACCAAGACAACCCAGGTGGTCCCAGGATCAGCTTACCCAGGTCACATCNGGGGGGGGGGAAGAGGAGGAGGAAGAAGAAGAGGAGGAAGAAGAGGAGGGGTGGAGGGAGGTAGCACCTGTTGTTTGCTAAATTCAGATGGTGAGGAATTCCCCAGACACTTAGACTCAGTAGAAATGGATGAAGAGCTGAAAAGTATATAATAACATTCTCCTATAGGTAGGAATGCCTTGAGTTCTGTACAGATCTGGGTCTCGGCTTAATTTCACCTAATTTAGGAAAACATTCTACACTATGTTTTTTGGCTTTGTAAGTAAAAAGTATATTCAGGCATTTTCCTCGAGTAACTTACTTCAGCATGGTAAAGTTCTGGGCTATCTTCTCATCACAGGCTAACTACAGCCCATCACTAACATCGTAACTGGGATTCCCACTCTGAGTCAATGATAGCTTTGTGATTTTCAAAGTGTGTATTCAATTGTTTTTTGCCTCAAACAGGTCTTATCATATTATATATAATATATTTAACACTATATAATATATTTAACATTATATTATTTGTGATATGTACGTAAAGTCTATAATGATTGCAGTTCAAGATAGAAAAAAAAAAGAAAAAAAAATGTATGGCCAGGCAGGCAGGTGGGGCTCTGTGAGTTTGAGGCCTAGTTTACACAGTGTATTCTAGGACAGTCAAAGCTACAGAGTGAGATACTATCTTGAAACAAAGAAGCAAACAAACAACTTAGAATTAGAAAGAACTAACAGGGAAAGATATGTGTGTAACACAGACTAACAGGATTTTGTTAAACCAAGACAACCCAGGTGGTCCCAGGATCAGCTTACCCAGGTCACATCWGTCCTTAGACAGAAGGAGTCCTATTTCTTCTCTGTTATTAGCTACTTGGTGTTTACTTGTTGGAAGGCTCAAAACCCTCAAAACCTTAGTGTGCGTTACTGGTATTCTCTTTCTGCTGAGTCTGTAAGGATCATGCTATCTGAGTTCTTACCGTCCCAGAAATGTACCTGTCACCGTTTTTTTGTGGCTTCATAGCAAGAGACATTATATTTACAGTACTTGACTTCCATGTATACCCCTAACTAACCGAGTGAAACCATGGGGAGAGAATCGCTGCAAGGATTAGTCGCTTGGCTATCATTAGACAACTGTCAATTACAAGCCACACCAGATCCCACCCTTCCCCTTTGCCTAGACGGAGAGAAGGAAAGATGACAAGGGCCAGTGCGGGAGAGATATTGGTTGTGGGGACAGAGAAGATAATTGGTGTAATTTCCTTTGAAATTTTACAAAATCAAGGCTGAAAAGTTCCACAGAAGTCTGTTTTCATCTTTCTAGGAGGGTGCACATCTATGGTTTGCTTCAGCCAAAGAAAGCTGGAAGGAGCCGGTGTTGGCCGACCGGACCGGCTAGCCAGATGGTGGAGGCGCGACGGGAAGGGTGGGTCTAGAGGTGGGTAAGGGTGCCAGTTAGCTTGTGTAGCCTCATCAGGAGCCAGGGCAGGCAGATGGCTGCACCTTTAACGCTACCCTTTCCTCTATCCAGCAGTCAACCATGGTTGGTCTTGTGGGCATGCAGAAAGCACACTTTTCTTTTTTCAAATTGTGGAAGTGGTGGACGATTTAAATATTGTATCTAAGAAAAATAGATCCTATCTCCTTTGGCCTTTTGCAATAGCTTGTTGTCTGTTCAGGCCTTGACACCAATGGAAAGTGACTGGTTATTATTGAGAGGCCTGAGCTGCTTGTGTTGGGAGAGAGGTTGGCTCCCAGGTCACTGKGAGAGAGGTTGGCCTCCGGGTCACTGTGAGACAGCGTGGGAGAGCAAAAGTCAAGAAACTGACCATGACCTTTCCCCTAACGCCCTTCTGGGATGGAGACTGCCTTTATTATGTCTCTGGAGCTGCTTGCAGCTGTATTCATGGAAAGTTTATAAAATTCAACGTGTTCAATCACAGTACTCAGAGGCAGTTAGAGCTCTGTTCCACAGAGTGAGTTTAGGATAGCCAGGGCTACACAGAGCAACCCAGTCTTGAATAACAAAAACCCAAATGAAAACAAACAACAAAAGAAGATTGAATCAAGCTATAACAATTCAATTACTGCATGCACTAGTTAGTATTTTCTTAATACCAATACTACACTAAGATAAACAGTGTCCATGACAAAATAAAACAGAAGCTTTTATTCACATTATACTTATTATTCATTTTTAAGTTTTTCAAGGTATATTTATTTTATTTTGTGTGAGTGTTTGGCCTGAATGTATGTATGTGTGTCACCATGTCAGAAGATGGCATCAGCTCCAGGGACTGGAGTTAGGGAGGGCTGTGAGCCACCATGTGGGTGCTGGGACTCAAACCTGGGTCCTCTGCAAGAGAAACAAAAGCTCTTAATCACGGCGCCATCTCTCCAGCTCTGTACTTTTTTTTTTTCTTTTTTTTGGTTTTTCAAGACAGGGTTTCTCTGTGTAGCCCTGGCTGTCCTGGAACTCACTCTGTAGACCAGGCTGGCCTCGTCTACAGAAATCTGCCTGCCTCTGCCTCCCAGAATGCTGGGATTACAGGCGTGCACCACCACCGTCCAGCCCCTTTTATTTTTCAATTAAAAAATGCTCTTATTTATGTTTATGTATGCACACACACCATGGCACTTGTGTGGAACTCGGACAATCTCTTCTGGGAGTCAGTTCTCTCCTTCTGCCATGTGGGTCCCAGGGGTTGAGTTCACCTCACCAGTCTTGACAGTAATCACCTTTACCTGCTGAGGAGTCTTACCGGGCCTTAACTTGCTTTTAGAAATAAAAATGGTACCAAACTGATACATCTCCAACACGTTTGCTAGGACTCAGGGATCATTTGCTGTGACATTGTTTCTCCTAGAAATGTCAGATATCACTTGCATGAAGCTTGACCAACATGGCTGCTTAAACAAGAACTGAACAAGCATGACACCAATACACACGATAACATGGAAGGGCCTTAACCCTAGACAAAGAACGACAGGCAACCGGGAAATGCTGACAGTGGGAGAAATGAGAGAGCCCTCCAATTGGCTATCTAATAGCGAGCTGTCAGCCCTGAGATCAGATATGTACAGGTGACATTACATGGGCCAAGTAGAAGCAGGCTGTACATGTGTACATGTATTTAATCGTGCATGCCTCTCTCTCTCTCTCTGTGTGTGTGTGTGTGTGTGAGAGAGAGAGAGAAAGAGAGAGAGAGAGAGTATATGTGTACATATTTAAGAATGAACTAAAAAGAAGCTGTGAATTTGAGAGAGAACAGAGGCGCAGTTCATGGGAGAGGTCGAAGGGAGGAAAGGGAGGGGTAAGTGATGTAATTATAATTTCAAAGAACAAAAACCTTATAAAATAAGTAAATAAAAAGTTTGGACTCCTCTAATTTTGTGACTTCCCCTTTTCCTATGACAATTGAGATTTCATTTCTCCATCCTTCATCTTAAGATCAACCAACTGGGATCCATTAAAGGAAGTCTAGTAAATGAAAGCTTGGGGAAGTTAGAGAAATGAAAGCTGTATCTCATCAGTGACCACACACTTCTGGGAACTCTGTGTGGGACTAACACAGGGAGGGCACTTCCCCGGCGGATGCGGAGGTGCGGGGTCCTTTCTGTAGGCCCAGCTGTCATGGCACCTCCTCTGATGCAGTCACATTTTGTTCCTGATCTGATACTTACCCCAATAGTTCTGGATGCAACTGAGAGTTCCAATGAGGCTCAGCATTTAGTTCCATATCTCTGTGTTCTCCATAATTGTGTCACCTCATGATCCCTTGACTAACAAGAGAAATCAGCTGGGCGTGGTGGCGCACACCTGTAATCCCAGCACTCTGGGAGGCAGAGGCAGGTGGATTTCTGAGTTTGAGGCCAGCCTGGTCTACAGAGTGAGTTCCAGGACAGCCAGGGCTATACAGAGAAACCCTG
>BDUI01000051.1:706149-721609 GCA_002335545.1 Apodemus speciosus | reverse complement strand
CCTGCCTCTGCCTCCCAAGTGCTGGGATTACAGGCGTGCACCACCACACCCGGCTCTTTTAAGATTTATTAAAGATTTTTATATAAGTATTTTGCGTGCATGTATGTACGTAGGCACTTGTATGTATGTATGTGCATAAAGTATTCATGAAGGCCAAAAGAGGATGTTGGATTTTACAGAAATTACAGAGATGAAGATAGTTACTGGGAATAGAACCTGGGTTGTCTGCAAGAGCATCAAGTGCTTTCAACTGCTGAGCCATCTTCCCAGTCTTTTTTTTTTTTTTAAATATAATTCTTTCTTGATAGCTCTTATTTTTTTAAAAAAGGTTTATTTATCTATTATATATAAGTACACTGTCATTGTCTTCAGACACACTGGAAGAGGGCATCAGATTTCATTCATTACAGATGGTTGTGAGCCACCATGTGGTTGCTGGGACTTGAAGTCAGGACTTTTGGAAGAGCAGTTGGTGCTCTTAACCACTGAGCCATCTCTCTAGCCCTTCCCCAGTCTTTATAAATCCTGGGGCTAGGTCTGACTCCCTGTTTTGGAGTGTCTGAAGACAGCTACAGTGTACTTACATACAATAAATAAATGAATAAACAAACAAATAAATAAATCTTTTAAAAAATCTCTTTTCAAGTATACAGAGCAGTGCCTTACACACAGTAGGTATGCAAGAACATTTCCTGCTTGGTTTTCCACTTTTGTTTTAGGCAAGAGATTACTATTATTTTTGATCCATCTTAACCAATTTACTTGTTTTAATAACAAAGTAGTGTCTTGAATTTTCCGTTCTTTTTGCCTAGTGAAGGCCAGCCCTGTGACTGAAATCTACATCCCTCACCACTTTCTGAAGTACTCCCCGTGTGGCATAGTTTAAAACAAAAAGCACAACATAAGGAGATTAGGGATGCCACCAGAGAGTTCCACCAATTTCCCCTGGAGGCTGTGGGTTGGCATTTTCAGGTTTCTACAAGGTATCAAATTTATTTGCCAATCTCTGGAGGCTGGCCTTCTCCGATGCCAGCTCATAGACTGTCTTTTCTGCCCCTCCTCCCACACACCTTTAGTCCTTGGTTGTTCTTCGCTCATGGCTTTTCAGCACTTGGTACTTGGGGCCTAGATTATTTATATGAGAACTTGGAAATGGGGATCACCTGCCCCGTGTTTTCTGTTTGGTATGTAGTATGCTGTAGTGTAACTGGAGCATTAGACCACAACATGCATATGTTCAACAGATGTTGGAATCTTTCCTGTCTCAATGGCTCACTCCAATGCAGGCTTTCATTAGCTCTTTCAGACCCCTTGGATGGGCTGAAGGAAGGTGTATTAGTCTAGTTTTCCTAAAAAATCTTTCAGACAGACAGGGTGTATATTTTCACAGGGCAGATATATTTTAAGGAATTGGTTCGAGGCTGGTGAGCCTAACATCTACAGGGTAGGTTGTAAGCTGGAGGTCTGGGAAAGGCTGATGATCAGGCCGGAGATTGGCTAGCATCCCCCTTTCCTTCCTTGGAGGAGAGTCCTGTTCAATTCCAGCCTCCCATTCACTCAGAGTCTGTTCACTGAAACTAAATGTCATCCAGACACATTACAGAAACATCTAGAATGAAGCTTGACTATCTGTCTGGGCATCTGGCATCCCAGGTGAGGCCAGAGGTTCCTTTTATCTTAACCTTTAGGACTGCTTTGTGGTTCTGGTGCAGGGGATTGAGCCCTGGGCAAGTGCTTTGCTATTTGCTCTTTCTGATGCTGCTGACCGCCACAGGTCTAGATAAGATTGCAGTTGGACTCTCCTCTACTGAGTCAATGTGTAGGGAATGTGGTGGGTGTGAGGGGCAACTTCTCTGTGAGGCTCACACATCATCTTTACTGTTTAAGCCTCAACCCCTACCTTCATCTCAGCCCACGAGTGTGACTAAAGAACTTGAGTTTTACAGAGTACCCGGTTTCCAACTGCCTTTTACACAGCTGGGAACTTTATTAAGGTATAGAAAGATTATCGTGGAGGGGACTGATTCAGTCAGACTCTTTCTTGAAACCTTATCCCAGTCTGACAATCTCGGAAGAATGACAACTGGAAGATGGGACCGGAAGACTCACTATTATCTGGCTGAAGCTTCATCATTTTATATTACCATGCTGACAATACAGATAGATGTTGTATTCCCCCCCTCAGTGACCCTCCCCCACAATTTGCTTTGCTTTCCTGAACTCAGTTGTAGGGACTGGAAAAGATGCCACCTATTTTTTTCATATTGATCTGGAACATGAAGTCTTCAGGAAACATGAAAAGGCCAAGTGGGGGAGGTGTATTAGGAAGTCTGTATAATTCCTTTACAGTTACATTGATGATTGATTAGGGTGTGTGTGTGTGTGTGTGTGTGTGTGTGTGTGTGTGTGTGTGTGTGCACATGTTTGTGCATGCGTGCGTGCATGCGTGCATATAGGTGCTTGTGTGGAGGTCAGAGGACAACTTGTGGGAGTCCATTCTCTCCTTCCACCACCTGAGAGTCAGGAATTGAAAACTAAACTCAGGTCATCGGCCATGGTAAAATGCTTTTCCTACTGAGTCACTCCACTGGCCCATTCTTGACAATGCCGTTACGTCTATATATTTTGGCTATTTTAATCCACATCACCCTGTCTAATCACTTCCCACTCTTTTTTTTTTTTTTTTAAACGAGTCTCCACCTTTTTTTATTTTTGAGATGGCGTCTCTCCATATAGTCCTGGCTGCCCTGGAACTCACTCTGTAGATCAGGCTGGTCTCACAGAGATTGGCTTGCTTCTGCATCTGAGTTTTCCACACCCAACCTCCCTCTTATTTTCTTATCTTTTTCTTTTCCTCTTTTTGTTTCTGTGACCCACTGAGTTTAAACAAGAGTTGCTTGAATGAGTATGTGTGGGTGTGGGGCATTACTAATGAGAGTAGGGGTAACCTATCATTGACAAAAATGACTCACTTTTCTCCAGTAATCATTAACTACCCATAGTGCTTCAGGGAGAAGAGTCTCATTTCTGTAGTAGAGGAATTAAGCTAATAAATTTGGCTACTAGTAAGTCATAGCTCAAGATTTAAAAAAAAGGGTGACCTACCTGGGGTTGATCATGAGGATGGAAAACTCCTGACTCTTTGAGCTGGGCCAGTTCCAATCAGATTAGAAGCAGCCAAATTATCTGCAAACCTACACTTTGACGGCAATAAAAAATTACTCATGCTCAAGGCAGAGATCCACAACGAAGGGGCAGCCCTTTCCTTTTAAGAGTAAACAAAACTTTAAAAGTCAGATACATAAATATTGATTTAAAAATGCTTTAAAATATGTTTACACTGATCTAAACTATTGCATTATGATCACATTTTGTCATGTGACTCCTATGGGTAAGAGTGCAAGTCACTTAAAAAAAAAGCTTAATCAGTATGCCAGTAGTAAAATGAAACTGCAAATCAGGCCAGGCTGTGATGGCGCACGCCTTTAATCCCAGCACTTGGGAGGCAGAGGCAGATTTCTGAGTTGAGGCCAGCTACACAGGGAAACTCATTCTTGAAGAAATCCAAATCAAAACAACAAAAAGGTGAAACTACAGAGTTAAAGAAAAATAACTGCACCAATCCTATTACCACACAAGTGGATTTTAACAAGTGGATTTGGAAAGCAATTCTGAGTACTACATGAACTTGTAGAGAGAGGCTGGGCTGTGAGGACAACCCTGGCCACAGACAGTCAGTGCACTGTGCTTTTCAGTCTCTAGGCTCTTCGGACACACAAAAACCAAAATTGGAATTGTAAGAGAGGCTGGATAGTCACTCAATCGCCTGAAATACGATTTATTCTTATAACTTTTGCAACTGGAGAAAAGTCCAGTTTGCAAAGTAAATATGAAGCAACTGACCCCCATAAAAGATGATGTTTTCCAGTTATTTTTGCCTTCACTCCCTCAGTAAATCTATGCTGAAGAGCAGCCTTTCAGCACTTGCCTCTGTCCTAGCTCTCCTGTTTGTACACAACACATGCTCAGCTATCTACCAGCTGTCACTCTTCGCTCCTGTTAGTGCTCCCCTCTCCCCACTACCCTTCTCATCCCGCTCTGGGCCCCTTCTTCCTAGATCTCTTGGGTCTCCTACACTTCTCATCCCAAAAACCAAATGATCAACAGGAAGTAGGGCCAGACCCACGTGGCTGTCATTTCAGCAAGGCTACAGAAGAGGAAAACAGAGGCGTGCATGTTGGAGCCTGGTGGGGTCTGTATAAACTAATAATTAGAGATGTGCCTCGACATGTTGAGTTTTATAGGAAAAACAGGAAAGTATATTTGAAACCATGGTTATACTAGTCAATATGGAAGTTTTCTCACCACACTTAAAAAACGATCTCTAGTTATGGAAAACTCTGGAGGTGCGGGGATTTCAGAAATTATTTTTAATAGGACGGGGAAGAATGGAAAACAGAGGCTGCATACCTGGAAGTTAGCTGTGGGGAAAGTGCAGATGAAAACTACTTTCATCCCAGGAGAGTGACAGCTGGTTGAGAATACACTTAGTAAAACACGTGGCTAATAGTGGGGGAGGGGCAACTATCCAAATCCGATTAAAAATCTTTTTCATTGCAATTGATTGGGGTAGTTGATTACTACTAGCAAGAGTTACTATCTATCCACCATACAGTGACTTAACACATCTTCCCTGGAAACTAGGAACCATTCCATTTTCCCAAGAGGAAATCGTGGTATAACGTCCTCAAAATGACACAGCTTTCTGGGGTGGGCAGGGACGCATCAGCAGGTAAAGGGACTTGTCATGCCTGAGTTCCATTCGATGCCAGGACTGCACCACAGTGAACTCCACCACAGAAAGGGACTCCAAGATGTCCTCAGGCCTCCTTTGACTCCTGAGAGCGCACACACAAAATACAATGTATCAACTGCAAATACAAAATCTGAGTTTGAGAAACTCAATCCATAGAAAAGCACTCCCTGTTGAGAGCAGGCAGTGCACCGCTAGAATCATGAGGGCTGAGAACTTAAAAAAAAAAAAAAGAAAAAAGAAAAAAAAAAGAAAACCAAGAACTAAAACAAACCCGAGGGTGATATCTTTCTTCTACCTATAATCCCAGCATTGCGGAGGCTGAGGCCAGATTGCCCCAAATTAATCGGGATGACGTAAGCAAAAACCTTGTCTCAGGATCAAAACATCGGTCCAGGGGCCAAGTCTGTCCTGGTGGTGGTGGGGGCTTTTTAAAAACAAAACAAAGGTCATTTCAATTTTCACAAATCTAGACTTTTATTAATCTTATTTTAACGAACCACGACCGAGAGTTTATCCCATTATTCAAGTCACTGGTGGGCTGTTTTTGATTTTACAAAACCGCACACCGAAAAAACGGACCAGGGACCGCCCATCGGCATCCGTAGCCAATGATTTAAAAATCAATGCTGCTTTTTTTTTTTCTGATAAACAATCCGTTGGCTTCAACACAACTAGGTGTTTTCTTGGATCGTTTTCCAGCCTAGGTTAATATACGGGCACGCACTTTGGACCGCAGGCACCCATTTAGGTCAGGCTTCGGGGTGAGGTTCCGTCGCCCACTGACGCCCGTGGCCGGTCTCGTTTACTTTTGAATTTCCCTGAACCGCGGGCAGCAGGAGGCGGCGCGGACCCGCCCCGGAAGCCTCCGGCTCTTTCCCGCCATTCTCAGGCCCGGCCCTTCCAGGGGTCCCCACGGGGCTCCACGAGACCCGGCGGGGCGGGCGCTGGTTCCGGGCCATGGAAAGAGCAGTTCGGGGCGCCCCTCCCCGCCACGCCCAGCTCGGAGCGCGAGGCCGACGGTTGCCAGAGGGTCAGATTTTGAATTTCCAGGCCGGGCCCCCAAGCCGCAGGGGCGCGCCGGCCTCTCGCCATTGGTCGGCGGCGGTCACGTGGGGGGCTCCGCCATGTTGCGGAGCGCGGTCCGTGCCACCTCCGCCCCCTGCGCCTAGCCTCCTGCCCGCCTCTCGCCGCCCTCCTCCCCGGCCCGCTTGCCKCTCTGAGCAGCCCGAGAGGAAACAAAGTGCTGCGGGCGGGAGACTCGCGTCCGCCGCGCACGCCGGTTTCGGTCTCCCGGCTGCCCCGGCCTCTTCCCGCGCGCATTTACGAGTGTGCGTGTACACTCACAAAGGGCGTCTGGCGGGCGATCGCGGCCCTCCCGCTTCGCTCTTTGTGCGGTAGCACCGCCGCCGCCATCCCAGGTACACTCCGTCCTCACCGGCCTGTGGTTTGTACCTTCGGTCCCGCCGCCCGCCATGGCGACCGCGACCCCTGTGCAGCAGCGGGCGAGCAGCCGCGCCAGCGCCCCCGCCACGCCGCTCAGCCCCACGCGCCTGTCGCGGCTTCAGGAGAAAGAGGAGCTGCGTGAGCTCAACGACCGCCTGGCTGTGTACATCGACAAGGTGCGCAGCTTGGAGACGGAGAACAGCGCGCTGCAGCTGCAGGTGACCGAGCGCGAGGAGGTGCGCGGCCGCGAGCTCACCGGGCTCAAGGCTCTCTACGAGACTGAGCTGGCCGACGCACGCCGCGCGCTGGACGACACGGCCCGCGAGCGCGCCAAGCTACAGATCGAGCTGGGCAAGTTCAAGGCCGAGCACGACCAGCTGCTGCTCAAGTGAGTAGGGGCTCGATTGTCACGCTGAGAGGCTCTGGGACGCCATCCGGCGCCGTGCTCCCGGGAGGGACAGCACAGGCCAGGTGCCTCGGCCTTCCGAAGGGGATTGGGCCCCTATGTCTTGAAAGCATAGTGGGGAATCTAGTGATTTAGAACTGGACGGGGGTTCCTTGGAGGGTGGTCGAGTTGTTGAGACGGTGGGGTCGTGACGACCATTTCTAGGTGACTGGGTCTGGGACTTGACCTCGGACCCCATATTCCCCCATCTGCAGGCCCCGGGTACGGGGAACTGATGCCATTGCGCGCGCTCGAGTGCGCGCCCGTGTTTCCGGCTGGTGGGAGACAAAGCATCTGGTGGGTTTGCTGGGCTGAGGCGGCTAGGCTGGGTGGACTCGCCAACCGCCCGAAGAATGAATGAGTTCTAGACGGGCGGAGGAAGGGGAGGGACCGGCCTGGAGCGTCCGCGGCTCCCGGGGGTGGGTCTTGCTTTGGCGCGCTCAGTCTTAGCCCTGTGACATTTTGCCTGCGATCTGCGCTGGTCTTCCCTGCGCGGGAAGGGCGGGGACTGAGCTGCACGCCTTTGGCCCAGGGCTAGTTGGGTTTCCTCTCTTGGGAGTTTCCTTTGCACTAGGATGTCCTCTGGTGGCGTCCGGGTCCTTGGGTGCTTACCAGATTCCTTAAGTGGATTTTCGTAGGCCACCATTGTCGTCCTTTGAGTCGCCGATCGCCCACCCTGTAGGCAGCAGCGCGCTCTTCCTCGATTTAGTCCTCCTATAAAGTAGTCCTTTAACTAGAAACCGTGCTGGGGTGCAGTCAGCAGGCCTGGGAAGGTCAGAGGGTTGGGGAGAGCTTGTAATCCCAATGGGAGCTGAGTTTTCAAACCAGAGTACACCTTTGCTGTTCTTTTCCTTGATTTTTCTTATGGGTAAAATGTGTAACTGTCAGTGTGTGCAACAAGTACTGGTGTCAAGCTTTAGAGTTGCTAAATTCCAGTTTGGAATTCACGGTCTTTTTGCCACTGCCAGCATACTTTGGGGGAGGAATCTGATTCAGACTGTTTGCCCGGGATATCTTTCTGTGATCCGAACCGTTATATTTCCCTGTCTCCCTTTCTCTAGGGTTGTGTATACTATCTTGTCAGATATTTAAAGATCGGTAAGAATGTTAAGTGGTAACAATAAAACAGTATATAGCCTGGTTTCGAATGGACATTTGCTAGTCTCCCTTTTGTTTTGGAAACAAGAAGTCACTCTCTTCCCCAAGCTGTCCGAACCTCTAGACCTAAAGTGCTGCAACCAGGGTTCACTGGCTTCCCCACCCATCTTGTATGGGCGTTTTGCCCTCATAACTTGTCTGCACCATGTGTATTCCTGGTGCCCACGGCGGCCAGAAGAGGGCGTAGGATCCCCTGGAACTAGAGTTACAGATGTGAGCCACCACATGGGTGCTGGGAATAGAACCTGGGAGCACTGGGGAAGCATTCAGTGCCTAGGTATCTCTCCCCAGCCCTGTTTGCTTTTTGAGACAGTCTCAATCCGTAGCACTGGCTAGCTTGGAGCTCTCTGGAGACCATGTGGTTTGTCCCCAAATCAGAGCTAACAACTGCCTCTGCCTCCTAACTGGAAGTAAGGCAGGTGCTGCTCTGCCCACCGTTCTTTTGTCCCTCCCTCCTTTTTCTTGCCCTTTCCCCTTTCCCTCTTCGTTGACATGGATGTTCAGTTGCTGAAGCTAGTCCTTCAACCCCAGTGTTGGAGCTAAGGCCCAGTGTCTGTGCTGGCATGTATAACCTTCCATTTCTGTTCTTGGATTCTGCAACATTTGAGATCTCCTTTTGAAGTGATCGTTCACTGATACTGGTATCTCCTTATCATCCTTTTTTTTTTTTTTTTTTTTTTGGCTTTTTCGAGACAGGCTTTCTCTGTGTAGCCCTGGCTGCCCTGGAACTCACTCTGTAGACCTGGATGGCCGGGAACTCCCAGATATCTCCCTGCCTTTTATCTCCTTAGTGCTAGGATTAAAGGTGCATCTTACTTTCAGGTGGTGGTGGCGGCCACAGAGGTGCTGGCCTTCAATCTGCATTTGGGAGGCAAAGGTAGGCAGAGTTCTTAGTTCCAGGACAGCTGGCTACAGAGTGAGTTCAGGACAGTCGGGGCCACATCTGTTAAAGGTGGGGCCACATCTGTTAAAGGTGTGCCTCACCTTTTTTTTTTTTTTCCCTCTTACTGCATTTCTTTAACTCTTAGGTGTCATTGCTGGTAAAACTTGGCCATTATTATGTGTATTAGTAAAAAAACCAAAATCAGGGCCAGCCCTTGTCTTGGACCCATTGGTGATTTCAGAGATGTTAAAATGTTACATAGATTAAACATCTGGTATGGACCAGTTACTGTTTCATGTGTTGAGGTCACTGATTAAATAAATGAATAAGCTAGTGTCCTAGTTTTAGGGTGCAGTAGGGGAAACCATATAGCAAGCAAACAAAAACTCTTTTGTGTGGTCTGAGGCATTTTGATGCTGGTGCTCTGATAATCTTTCTAGAAAAACCATTGATGGTTTTCTACACAGCAGCAATACTGCCACCTGGCTGACAATAGGTGTAAGTGTTATGGATCAGTCACCTCTTGGCTTAAGTAGGATTAATAACTGAAAAAGATCATACGGGTTTTTTTGTTTTTGTTTTTTAAAGATATGGTCCCACTCAATCTCTGCCTGGCCTGGTACTCACAAAGCCTGTCCCTGCTTCCCAAGGACTGGAATTAAAGGTGTATGTCACCACATCTGTTTTTAAGGTGCCTCGTAAGCTGATATATTGGATTGTGTTCCAGTTTTGTCTGGATCATATATTCTCCTTTGGTTTTTTTTTATTGGATATATTTATTTACATTTCATTTCCCTTTTCCTGGTTTCCCCGCCCCCCAAATGTCCCATATGTCTTTTTCCCTCCCCCTCTCCTTTGGTTTTGCTGAGCACTCTGTTGGATAACGTCTTTTCAGAAACTTAGGTGGAAAGGACAGCAGGAATTTGTCTGGATAGTTGAGAATAACTGTCTCATATTTGATTTATAGTTGGGTAAGGTTATTTTAACATTTTTATCTTGGTCCAAGCGAGTGCCATTTTGTCCCTCTGACTTTTAGCATTTATTGCTGTTGGCATTTTTTTGTAAAGATTTATTTATTTATTTATTTATTACATGTAAGTACACTGTAGCTGTCTTCAGACACCCCAGAAGAGGGTGTCAGATCTCATTATGGATGGTTGTGAGCCACCATGTGGTTGCTGGGATTTGAACTCAGGATCTTTGGAAGAGCAGTTAATGCTCTTAACTGCTGAGCCATCTCTCCAGCCTCGCTGTTGGTTGTTGACATACTGTTTCTTTGACAGCTCTTTGTTCGCTTTCTATTGTTGTGATAAGACACTGACCAGAAACAACTTGGGGAAGAGAGGGTTTATTTCACCTCCAGGTTAAACTCCATTGTGGGGGGAAGCTAGGCAGGAACTCAAGCAGGAGCATGGAGGAACACTGCCGGGAAATCCCTCTTTCCAGATGTCTTAAGTTTGTGTCAAGTTGAAAAAGCTAGGATCCTGGGATCCATTCCTAGAAAACTTTTGGAAATTTTGTTGCAGGTGTCTGAAATTGCTGACTGATGGTGTTAGATACAGTTTCATGAGCCTCCCCCCCCCCCTTCAGTCTCAAGGCCTTTCAGTTCTAGGCTTGGTTCTCTAATGATTTAGTTGCTTTGGGAAACACGGCACCATAGCCTCTCTTCCACTCCATATTTTCTGTTGTCTTTTGCTGGGCTTCTCCTTCCCCAGTCCTTTTGGGGGATTGGCTGCACACACCAGGTCTAAAGTTACAAACAGGCCTTTCTAATTTTTGCTTGGAAAATTACCTCACATCCTTTCAGGTTAAATAGTGACCTTAATTTGTATTTTTTGAGATAGGACCTCACTATATAGTCTTGGCTGGTCTGGACTTCACTGTGCAGAAACAGGCTGGCTGGCCTGGAATTACAGAGATCTGCCTGCCTCTGCCTCTCAAATGCTAGGATCAAAGGCTTGCACCGTCACAGCCATCCAGTTTATTAGTTTTGAATTTGTGCGTAGGAGTTGTGCATGTGCATTCTCTGGCTGGTATGTAGAGGTCAGCGGACAGATCTGTGTATTTCCTCCCTCCCTCCCTTCCTTCCTTCCTTCCTTCCTTCCTTCCTTCCTTCCTTCCTTCCTACCTTCCTACCTCTGGTTCTGAGGATCCTCTTGTGGTTGCCAGGCTTGACAACAGGCGCCTTTATCAGCAGAGCCACCTTGACAGCACAGCAGTCACTTTCTTTCTTGAGACAGGCTGCCTCTATGTCACATTGGCTGGCCTCAGACACAGATCCTCTGGCCTGGGCCTCCCACACCCTGGGGTTAAAGGCTTGTGCCACCATGCTTGGTGTATACCATCTTTATTAGTGTCTAGTGAGAGGGCTAGTGAGTATCCCAACAAAGCCATCCCTGCTCTGTCTAAAACGACCACCTCCCAATGGTCCCAACRGACTCCCTGTGAGCCTGTGGAGGCATTTTCATTCACACCACCACAGAGACCTTATCTCAAAAAAAAAAAAAATCGTCCAAATCACCAAACAAACAAGCAAACAATAACACCTTCTCAACAAACCAAATTCCAGAACCAATCATGGAAATTTCTGGTTTGCTAGAATCTGCTAACTGCTTACATAGTGTTGATACCTGGGACCTCAGGCAGGCTTCTTTTGAATTCAGTACAACTCGTACAAGTCTTTAACACATGGGCCTTTGGCTCAACCTTTCTAATTGATGTGAAAGTCCAGGAAAGAGGCCCGAGTAACTAGACGGTCAAGTCCCTTCCTTGCAATGCTTGCCGAGGAAGACGGAGCAAGCTACCTGCTGGAATTGTTTGTACAGACGCAGCAAAATAAAAGCAAGCGCGCTGTCTTCCCTTTCCAAAGTGCCCGTTTGCTGTGTTCTTTGATTTGTTTAGCTGTTATTACCTCTGGTAAGCCTAAGTTAAAGGATTGCATCTTGTGCATGATCTGAGCCTTAGGTGTTAGCTGGTGACAGAGAGGGTAGATAACCTCACGGTTTCTAGGATCCAAAGATGGCTGCCAACCAGTTTTGTTTTAGTGTACTTGCATGTCATAGATATTTGGGAACTTAAATATTTTTAGGATTGATGAGGACCTCAGCAAGTAAAAGGACTTCTGCTCAAGTCTGGTGACAATTCCTAGTTCAATTCTGGAACCTACGGTAGGAGAGGACTGGCTCCCGAGACCTGTCTTCTTTTTGGCCTCCACACAGACTGGCCCGTGAGTATCTGCGAGCACATACACAATGACAAAGATACAAATTACACAAAAACGGAAGTGAGAAAACAGACACTGAGTAGAAAATAAAAATTACCCATCTGTTCTTTAGAATTAAGAGATCGGAGAGCCTGGTAAGGTGGCTCACACTARTTAGTAATCCTTGTGCTTCAGCTGAGAGGCAGGAGGATCATTTGAGATCAGAGATGGCCGGCCTGGGTTGCAGAGTGAGAACTTGTCCCAGGAAGGCAAACCCAGGCAGTGAGATAGAGGGCTTAGCAGGTGAAGGCGCTCATTTCCTGAGACAGATCCCCAGGACCCATGGCGGGAGAGGTCGACTCCATCTGTCCTGACTTTACCTCCCTCTTCCCTCCACCCCGTAAAACATGCTAAAAATGGAGAAAATGTTAACGTTCTGAGGAATTGTGTTTGTCATTAATAAAAGAGTTTATAGGCAGGTCATTTTTTATTATATACATTTTTTATTGACATTTTTTGGGTTTTTTTTTTTTTTCCGAGACAGGGTTTCTCTGTAGCCCCGACTGTCCTGGAACTCACTCTGTAGACCAGGCTAGCCTCGAACTCAGAAATCCACCTGCCTCTGCCTCCCAAGTGCTGGGATTAAAGGCATGAGCCACCACCGCCCGGCTTTTATTGACATTTTTAATGGTAGTAAATGTGTTTAGTGCCATTAGCACATTTTACAGATATTACAGCAACCTGTACTGGCCCCGTGGACTGCTGTGACCAAAGGAAAAAAACTTTGCTGACAGAAAGCTAGCCAGTCTCTCAGACCAGAGCATGCCATGGACATCCAGGAGCCTCTGGCAAACAGTATCAGGTTACTAGCAAATGGTGCATAATTTGCTAGCTAAGTATTAGCCACTGGGTAAAGGCACAGCACGGCAGTTTTACCAATGTTTGGTCCTAGCAGCAGCTAAGTTTCTGGAAGCAGATTGTAGCTCTTGCCACTCTTCTGCTACTGCTTATGGTGCTAGCGGAGAGCAGAAGCGCCTGTCTCCGCTGGACTCAGTCTAATCATGGCATTTGTGCTTGAGCCTCAGTCATAGACTCTCCTCAGCTAACCCGCCTGCCCCGTCCTCTAAAAATGTCCTGTTTCTGTTGCTTTCGCTTCATTTGGATCTATTGATAGAGATAGAACCAGGGAGCTTTTGCAGTTAGATGGAGCATCTGCCCTAATGAGCCCCTTCTGTGGATAAAGGGCAGTCTGCAGGGCTTGAGTTTCCTGTAATGCTGGACAAAGAGCTGACAGCTAACTTCCCCTCTGTTCTGTTCTGGTTGTCAGACACTGAACTAGAAGCTTTACGATACCATCTGTAAGCGCTGTGATAACCCTGCTGACGAATGAGGGACTGAGGCTCTGGGTCACTCAGATGAATGGATGGTGGAAACACAGTTGGGATTACTCTAAGAATCTGCTCTGACCTTTCACATTCAGTCAAAGCAGTGCTGATCAGGCAGACAGGAAGCAGTCTCTCAGAGCACCGACATCTCATATTTGGACTAGAAGTCTTACACAGGACCGATGACTTTCAGGGTGGTAGGGTGCTGCTTTGGGCAGCRGGACCAACTGTGGATTTGGTGCTGGTAGTGCTCAAGGACTGCCTCCTTTGGATTTGTCAGGAGGGTGAAGTGATTTAGAGGGCGTTTGAAATACTGAGGGTGTCACGTGGGCTGGAGAGATGCCTCAGCGGTTAAGAGCAGGTCAAGAGGTCCCGAGCTCATTTCTCAGTAACCACATGGTGGCTCACAACCATCTGTAATGGGATTGAATGCCCTCTTCTGGTGTGTGAAGACAGCTACAGTATACTCATATAAATAAAATAAATACATCTTTAAAAAATAAAAAAGAGGGAGTTTTTGCTCCGGAGGACTCGGCTGTCCTGGTTCTCTCTCTGGGTGGCATACAGCCACTGGTAACTCCAGGAACCCGATACCTAGCCTTCACGGGCTCCCTCATCACCCCCCCCCCCGCCAACAAAATAAATCTTTTAAATATCTTAAAAATAAAAAAAAATTATGTGTATAGGTGTTTTGCTGTCATGGGTATGTCTGTGCACCACATACCAGAAGAGGATGTCGGCTCTCCAGGACCTAGAGATATAGACTATTGGAGCTGCCATGTGGGTGCTGGGGATTGAACCAGGGTCCTTTAGAAGAACAGCCAGTGCTCTAACCACTGAGCCATTGCTCCATCCCCAAATAAGATAAATATATTTTTTCTTAAGAAATGGATGAGAGTAAATTACAAGGTTTCTTTTCTCTTTCACACAGAGCTGCCTTCCTACTCAATGGGTTAATAATTTAGAAGGAATTAATACCTTTCTAAATCTTTAATACCCATGACTGGAACGTGCTTCCATTTTGTATTCAGCACACACTGGGACAGACTGTGTGTTAAGTCTTTGCAGCAGGTGGTGGGAACAGAGGAGGCCACTGTCCCCATTATGTTGGTTACAGTCAGGGAGCCAGAAAGGTAGTGTTAAACTGTTGTGATGTCAAGTAGTGAGTGCTGGACAGCTGCTGATCGGATCTCTAAAGGTGTTACCCAAGGCTCATTAGGAGTCATGAGAAAATTGAAAAGACCCTCTCGGGACGTGGGCAGGCACTGATGTGGATGCTAGATATTGTTGGTAAAAAAGAGTTTCATTTCTCAGAGGGAAAATTAGTATGCAATTTCCCTGAGAACTGGAAATTCATGTAGCTAGGGTGTATAAATGGCAGGTTGAGGATTGCATGAGTCTTGAGGGACCTCAGGAATCTTAGAAGAGTGACACAGATCCAGCCGGATCAGACATGAACGGACAAGAGCAGCAGGACATCAGACGGAATGAAAGTAGCTTTTGACCTGAGGTTTTCAGGAAGGAGAGGAGGTGGGTGTGAGGCCCTGAGTGGGCGTGGGCTAGGAAGGAGCCTAGCGTGGCATAAGGGTGCCCAGGGCTGACGGGGGCCCAGGCAAGGCTCATGAAGGCTCCCGCTCTGAGTAGTCATAAAGTAGTGCTGTGTGGACTTTGAGGTGGAGATGTCAGCTGGCAGTGTAGAACTCTGAGGTACTGGAGATGAAGCAGAAGGTGGGAAGGCTCAGTACATGTGATCTGTGATGATTAGAAAAGGGCTTAGTTAGGTTAGAAAAGCCGAAAGCAGGTCTGTTGTCTTTAGTGCTGGAGAGATGGTTTTATTGTAGGGAGAGTCTGGTGTTCGTGAGGTGCAGTGGAGGGAAGGCACCAGCTGCACTTGAGGCCCGTGAGGGAGAGGACTTGGGTCATGGTTTAAGCCACAGGAACGTTGGCAGCGAAGGGAAGAAGTCTTTGTGTTGGCTGTGCCCGTGCTTGAGGCCAAGCTTTGTGTCCAGTGGAGCAGCTGGGCAGGTGCTGAAGTGTTGTGTGGGAGGTATGTGTGTGTGTACACGTGTGTACATAAGTCTGCCTGAGTAGAGACCAAAGAAAAAGACTTGAGGTGGCCTGCTCCCTC
>BDUI01000051.1:647147-684145 GCA_002335545.1 Apodemus speciosus | reverse complement strand
GCCTCTCAGTGTTCTGGCACATAAATGTCCCATATTCCTTTTAGAATACACAGATCCACTCTTGCCAGAGCCCAGAGGATGGAGAGAAGTGCACATAAACAGAGCCCAGAGGATGGAGCAATTTTAATTCTAGGCACTGCCCGCCTTTTCTGCACCTCCCCCTCCTTCCTCCCAACCCTCCCACCATAGACTATGGCTGCATAGCTGGTCCTCAAGGTTCCTCAGACAGACAGAAACTAGTTAGTACTGGTTAAGTACACTCTCCAGTCATCTCMGTACAGGAGAGCTATTYCCAYGGGCAGTTTGAACCTTGGAAGCCCCAAGGACTGCACAGTCACTGGGCAGGACCCACCTAGGCTCAGGTTCACAGTACAGTAGGCTCTATTGGGAGGGAACTCTGTGACTTCAAACTAATCCATAATAGAGGAGGGAAGCCCTGAGAGGAGTTGTGGTAGTTTGAATGTGTTTGGCCTGTGGGAAATGGCTGGATTAGGAGTGTGGCCTCATTGGAGGAGGTGTGGCCTTGTTAGAGAAGCCTGTGGAGGCGGTGCTTTGAGGTCTCATATACATGCTTAAGTTTGGCATATGTATGTGAGACAGTCCCCTTCTGCTGCCTGCTAACCAAAATGTAGAAGTCTTGGCTCCTCCAGCACCACGCCTGCCTGCATGCCGCCATGCTCCCCGCCATGACGATCATGGACTGAACCTCTGAAACTGTAAGCCAGCCCCAGTTAAATGTTTTCCTTTGTAAGAGTTGCCTGGTCATGGTGTTTCGTCACAGCAGTGGACACCCAAACTAAGAGGAGTTGAGCATGAAGTTAGGCAAGGGGCGGTCTGAAAAACACTCACAGGACAGGAATTGGGTAGACACAGAAATGTAAGGAAAATCAAGTGTGGTGGCGAGTTAATTACTTTTGTACAGTTACGACTAACATACTTAAAAGTACAATTTAATGGACAGAGGTTGGTTTTGGCTCAGGGTTTCAGAGAGTCTGGCCCATATCTGTCACCCATGCGCTTGGGCAGAGCATAATGGTAGCAAGAGGTGTGGATAAGGCAGACACAGGAGGAGGACTGGGGCCAAAACACAACTTTGAAATGCTCATCTCTATTGACCTTCTTCCTCCAGTTAGGCCCCTCTTCCTAAAGTTCCCACAACATCCCAAAATAGCTCCATCAGCCGAGATGAAGTGTTTAAACATTAGCCTTGGAGGGCATCGCAGATTCACAGTGTAACAGACAGAAAACCTGATGTATGTCATAGAGTCACTATCTCAGAGTTAGGCTTGACAGTTAAGACTGGTTATTATACAGCATGTGTGTAGCTAGAAACTTTCTTAGATTTATTTATTTTCTATATGTGAGCACACTGTTGCTGTCTTCAGACGTTATAGGTGGTTGTGAACCACCATGTGGTTGCTGGGAATTGAACTCATGACCCACGGCAGAACAGTCTGCTCTTAACCACTGGGCCATCTCTCTAGCCCCTTATCTTCACTTTTAATTCTGTATTATGAAAAGCCGTATACAATAGACATTGCCATCTATTGTCCAGCGCTTATCTCTAAGTCTTGAGTAGTTTATGGCTTGTTGGTTTTCCTTCACACTTGTTTGTACATATATGTGGACATGTGTACTGAGGCACGCTTAGGGGGTGAGAGAATGACGTGTGGCAGGCGACTCTCACCTCCTTCCATGAGGATTCTGTAGACCGCTTCAGTCGTCAGGAGTGGAGCAAGTACCATCTACCCACTGAGCCATCTCCAGCCCACTCTCACGTTGTTACTGCTTGTTTCATGCCTTCTTCTTTCCTCTACCCCCACATGGAAAAGAAAGTGAAGACAAGGTGTTTTAGAAAGGAAATAGAAGTAGAACAGAGCAGGTCTGGGGAGTGAGTACTCACGCACAGTCCTGTGTGCTCTCAATCCATGCAGTGTGGTTTTTATCATCAAGTTACTTGTCGAGCCCCATTATGTGTTTAAAAGCTGAGCCTGTGCTTGTTAAATGAAGTTCAGTAGTGCCGCATTTATTACAGTACCTTCCTTCCAGATTAGCAGGCTCCGTCCTCTGCCACTGGTGCAGGTATGTGGGGTCCTGGGGCCTGGGCTTCCTTTACTCTTTTTGGTCTGGTTGTCCTCATCATTTTCTGAGGCCTCTGAGATGAAGCACAGGAGAATGCCCTAACCCCGTGAGCTACAAGGTGTCGAAGATGAACTTTGTGATGTTGGATGTGCGATTTTTTTTTTCATTCTGTATTCCAAATACAGCTTCTATATTTCTGGCAATATTTTATATATCTCTGTGTAGCACATGGGCTTTGTGTGTTAACCAAGCAGGAGATGATGGGGCCATCAAATGAGACCRATGCATTCAACAGGGAAGTCAGAACCCCCCTCCTTCTGATTTTAGAAAGTACCCTAGCAGTTTTTCAGAGTATTCTTACACACCCTTTTCTGCTCCTCTTGGGAAGGAATTTGCTGTCATTCTGTAGTTAATTGCCACTTTTGAAGTGAAAACCTTATAGGAAAGTCAGACTTGAGGTTTCTAGAGCTGTAGAGTAACATTTGACTAATACTGAAAACTTATGTGTACATTTTAAAGCTTTAATGTGAGGAATATTTCTTTGTAAGCTTTTGTTATCCAAAACTTGTATTGGGGGAGGCAGGGTTTCTACCAGCTCCTGGAACTCACTTTGTAGACCCTGACTGGTTTCTAACTTACGGGGACCCTTCTGCCTCTGCCTCTTGAGTGTGCTGGGAATAAAGGCATGCACCATTGCACCGGGCCTAACCAAAGCTTTAAGCCTTTAATTTTTTTTTTTTTTTTTTTTTTTTTTTTTTTCAAAGGGAAAAACCCCCTTTTTTTTATTTTTTTTTTTTTTTTTTTTTTTTTTTTTTGGTTTTTTGGTTTTTTGAGACAGGGTTTCTCTGTGTAGCCCTGGCTGTCCTGGAACTCACTCTGTAGACCAGGCTGGCCTCGAACTCAGAAATCCACCTGCCTCTGCCTCCCAAGTGCTGGGATTACAGGTGTGCGCCACCACCGCCCGGCTAAGCCTTTAATATTTTAAGGACTTCAGAATTTAATTAATTGCTCAGTCATGATCTTTTGGGTTGAGAGTCAGAACTCCTGGAGGGCTGTATTTGCTTTCTAGTTCAGAAGGTGCCTTAAAATAGCTGCCTTGTGCTTGTGGTGAAAGGGTCCTAGAAAGTAAATGTGTTCCTTTGACTCTGAAGTCCAGAGCATGCTTGGAAAGGATTCAAGAACTGGAGGACATGCTTGCTAAGGAGAGAGACAACTCGCGCCGCATGCTGTCAGACAAAGAGAGAGAGATGGCAGAGATAAGGGACCAGATGCAGCAGCAGCTGAATGATTACGAGCAGCTGCTTGACGTGAAACTGGCCCTGGACATGGAGATCAGCGCCTACAGGAAACTCTTAGAAGGCGAAGAGGAGCGGTAAGGAAGGGTCTCAGGTGGCCTGTGCTGGACAGGCTGGCTTTTGCTTTCATGTTAAACCACCCTCCCCACCCCCTTACCCCCTCTCATTTTTATATCCAGTATTTTAGGCCTAGCGTCTCAGAGGTATTTGCATCAGAGTAAGACATTTATAAATGGTTCATGGTAAAAAACAGCCCAACTAGGATTTGTCGATCCTGTACAAAAAGCTCTAGCATTTGCAAGTGTCCTGAGAAACCCAGTGCATTCTGCAACATGGAGAACTATTCCATCAGTGTATATTTCCAAATGTATTAGATAAGAGGAAATTACATAGTAAATGCTCACTTTTAAGGAAAACGAAACATTTCTTTTTAAAAAGGAAGACAGCAACTGACATTTTCCTGTCATTGGTTTTAACATCAGGTGGTATGTAGAAATCTTCATTTGCCATTACATTAACTCTCAGTTTGGCCCATGCATGTGTGTTAGTAGTGCACTGAGAGCATCCATCATGAGTAAATGCTGCTTTGGTGAAGACCGCTATTGTGTGTGACATGGTGAGGAACCAGTGTGGACCAAAGCCTAGGTGAGTCAGGTGCGTGAATTCCACCCACACCGTCTTCTTCCCCATATAGGTTAAAGCTCTCTCCAAGTCCTTCTTCCCGGGTGACCGTGTCCAGAGCGTCATCCAGTCGCAGTGTGCGCACCACCAGAGGAAAGCGGAAGAGAGTTGATGTGGAAGAGTCGGAGGCGAGCAGTAGTGTTAGCATTTCCCACTCTGCCTCAGCCACAGGGAATGTGTGCATTGAAGAGATAGATGTGGATGGGAAGTTTATTCGCTTGAAGAACACTTCTGAACAGGTAAATGAGTCGACCCACCTCCTCAGGCCTGGTTTTTCAGACTGCCTGGCTGTGGTGGGTAGTAATAGCTATCCATCTGCTATGTGCTTCAGTAAGTCTAAATAAAGCCTTTAGCGGCTTGAAGATTTTTTCTTTGTTGTTCTTTTTTGTTTGTTTGTAGTGGTGGTAGGGATGGTGTTCATGTGTCACGGCTGGGTGTGGCAGCCAGAGGAATTAGCTTTCCTTCTACCATGTTGGGTTCAGGAATTGAGATGATGTTATCAGTGCTGGTGGAACCCATTGAACCATCCTACCAGCCTGAGATTTCCTTTGTTAATCTTGCTGTATGAACTGTGTATCCCTTTACCCCAGACTTGGCCAGGCCATTTTATGATGGCTTCTCTCTCTTTTTAAAAGGATTTATTTTATGTATGTGTATACAACATTGCTGTCTTCAGACACACCAGAAAAGGGCATTAGATCCCATTATAAAGGGTTGTGAGCCACTATGTGGTTGCTGGGAATTGAACTCAGGTCCTTTGGAAGAGCAGTCACCACTCTTAACCTCTGAGCCATCTCTCCAGCCCCCAAGATGGTCTTCTCAGAGATGAATTATAACTTTTCCTTAGCTGGTGAAAGTGAAGTTGTAGCTATCAATAAAAGCTTTCTGGAAAGATGGGCACAGGCTCAGGTATGCTGAACTCTCGGAGTTCATGACTGAACAGATGCTCACGATCTGACTTATATTGAAATATTGACAGCACACGAATCTCCATCTTGAAAGTTTGTGTGAATAGGAAGTATCCACCTCGGGGATTTTTGAGGTTTAGAACTTGGACTTTAAAGAGTTCTGTGGTTCTGATGGAACTCTGAGGATGTAGGGTGGAGCTGGAGAAAGCAAAGAATGGGAGTGCAGTGGGGAGAATGTCACTTTAAGTGTAGAATGTTTGGGGTCTGATAAGAATCCTGAGGTCACTCCCTGTTGATGTTGCCAATTAATCTCCACTCAGATTGACCCCACTACCTTCCCCAATGTTCTGGGTTCCCAAATGAAACACACACACACACACACACACACACACACACACACACACACACACACACACACACACTTTATATTTTAATATGCCTTAAGAGCTTGATGATTGGGCCACTCATGTGGCTAACACACTCTCCACTGATATTCCTGAGTTATTATTTATTAAAATCTATATTCCATCTTTGTTGCCCTAGACCCAGTCTGCTCCGACCCCCTACCCTGGGGGAGGGGTGCTCTTCCCGGCTCTTGCATGTTGGCTGTCTGTCTCTCTGTCTTATACTTCTCAGGTGTGGCTCCTTTGCCGGCTTGGTGGCTAACTCCTTCCTCCTCTCTAGGTCTCTTGTCCAGGAATTCTGAAAGTCCTTCCTTTGCCTGCCTGCGCAGCCATTGCTGCCGACAACTTCATTTACCAATCAAAACCAACAAGGGGCAGTGGCCCTCAGTCTTACGTGGATTCCTGTGCAGTTTTGGGGACCAGATTAACATAAGTAGCATTAAGCCAAATCCACAACAGCTCCCTTTCTCACCCTGCTATTAGAACTACTGTGTGTGTATGTGCGTTTAAATAAGTCAGATAGCACAGGCAGTTCCAGGAGGGTCTGGGCTCTAGGGCAGGTTGGCCACAGTTTGGAAACAGACAAGCAAGCTATTGCTTTATCCTGATGTTTCCAGATTCCAGAGGCACAGCCACCAGGAGTGCGCTGCTGGTGTCCGCCTAGCAGGAAGGAAGCCTTCCTGCTCTGCTGGCTACACGGCTCCTCACTGGGCAGTCGAGGCCAGGGCTGGCTGGCGCATGGCTTCTTGGCTCGGTTTTACTCCCTCAGGAACAGCTTATTCTAGGCAAAACTGGCACAGATGCAAGAGGCCCCCMMAAAAAAAAAAAAAATTTCTTCCTGATCTTTGTTAGTCTTGAGAGTATGATTTAAAAACTGAAAGCCATCAGATAATAGGGGTTTTGTTTGTGGTTTTGATGGCTGGCTTGTATTGTAAATCTTAAGGACCCATCTAATTGAACAGTAAACATGATCCTTGGGGGTAATTTTCATCTCTCCTCAGTTTTGTTCCCTTTAAAATTCATGGATGCAATCGCTTTTTGCAAAGAGCCTGTATGGGTTCATGGGTTTGATTATTTCATAGTTTTCTGTATGTGTGAAGTAACCTTGTTATATTGCATTTTGTGACTAGGATCAACCAATGGGAGGCTGGGAGATGATCAGAAAAATTGGAGACACATCAGTCAGTTACAAATATACCTCAAGATATGTGCTGAAGGCCGGCCAGACTGTGACAGTAAGTGAACTCAGTCATCATTTAATTTTATTTATCTTAATCACAGCTAAAATAGTTGTAACAAAAACCAAAACAACATTTCGGATGAAAGAGAAGCATTTTGGAAATGCCAAGGGCTTCAAAATGCCTTTATGTTAATAGGGTATTTCGTGTGCTGCTAAATATTAAAAAATTCTGCCTTAGAGCAGAATTTGAAGTTTGGATTATTTTGTCTGTTTTGTTAAGTATAAAGTGGTTGCTTCTTGACTGATACTTGCAGCCTCATGCAATCCAGGATTCTGCATGGCATAAAGATCTGTAGGAAGCCAACACTAGCATCCTCCTAAAACAATGGCTGCCTAAATTATTATCTTGGATAAGCTTTAATGTTTTGCTATCTTGTCACTCCATTTTACCCTTAGCTGTTTTCAGAGATGGAGTTGCGGGCTTGGATTTCTTTCTAACAAAGGTTCTTCAGTAGTCTGTTGTAGTTGATTGTACATGCTTTGTACCTCTACCACTTGGGAAGCTGAGGCAAAATACTGTAAGTTCAAAGCCACCTTAGCTTGCATCAGCAAGACTTTGTCATCCTGGGTGGGAAGTGGGCCAGTTAAGAAYACCTGCTGCAGCTCCATCCAGCCAGGGAGATCCCAACATAGAAGGGGGAGGCACTGGCTAAGGAGCTGTCGCATTTGATAGCTATGGGAAAAGGAGACTCAGTTTCCTTTAATGATGTGACTCCTGATAGTCTGACCCCACTGCAGGGGTGGGCTTCAGTCCTAAATAGACTGGGCAACACACCAAACTTGGTGGGGAAAGAAGAAAAAAGTAATGTCACAGTTAGATGGGAAGGGTGAAGAGGGAGGGGCTACGGTGGGCACCAGTGTGCTCAGAGTATATTAAATGGAAATCTCAAAGAATTAATACAAATAATTGGAAGAAAACAAAAAAGCCAGGCTTTGATAAACAAGCACGTGCCTTTAACCCTCCCTGGGGCCCTGGAGGCAAAGGCAGGTGGATTTGTGAGTTTATGGCCAGCCTGTCTACAGAGCAAGTTCCAAGATAGCCAAGACTATACACAGTAAAGCCTAGTTTTGAAAAACCAAACAAAATATCCACTGGCTGCTCTTGCAGAGGACTAGTTTAAGTCCCAGCCACCCATATTGGGTGGCTCAAAATCACCTGTGAACTCAACTCCAGGGGACCTGACTCCCTCTTCTAGACTCTAAAGGTACCTACAGAAATGTACAAAGAAGTCCTCTTTTGGGATAGGACCCCAGCATTGTCCAGAGTAACCTGCTTTTGGCCTAACAGCGTGAATTTAGAGATGACTAAATGGCATTAACTGATTGTGAGTTAGCTCTGTGTTGATGTGCTCTGTAGGACCACACTTTAAATGCGAATGCATTGAGTTTAGAGAAGTATGCATCATGGAGTAACCAAAAGCTTCTTTTGTTTTCACTTAGCGTGCTAATGTGTTAACTTTGGCTTTCAAAGAAGGCATCTTTATCCCTGACTGTTTTTATGGGTTCTTAAAAAAAAAAAAAGAAGAAGAAGAAGGCAAGTGCTGCTGGGTGTGGGAACCTTGGGAAGTCGAGGTCAGGAGTCTAAGGTCATTCACAGCACCCAGTTTGAGGCCAACCTGGACCACTTGAGACCCTATATCCAGAAAACAAAAGGCACCCCCTGTGGGTTTTTTGTTGTTGTTGTTGTTTGTTTGTTTTAGATGAGGTCTTTGTAACCTTGGCAGTCCTAGAACTTACTTGCCCTATATATAGACAAGGCTGGCCCGGAGCTCATAGAGCTCTGTTCCCTCTGCCTCTGGAATGGAAGCTTCCTTCCACTACCCCCTCGCATCTCCCTCTACAGCCCCAGGCCGACTTTGAAGTGATCACAACCCTGTCTCAGTCTCTCACATGTTTATAATTTTGATCAGTACAAACCTTAATGTTGAAGATCAAAGGCTCAAAATGCAGGTTAGAACCTCTCTAAAGTAGAGAGAGCTTTGACATCTCTCTGAAAACAGCAGGTGTTAATTTTGTAATAATGAGTGAAAATGAGAACAAATATCCTAACTGCTCTATTCTTTAGTAATTATAGTGAGAGAAGATTGCTTAGTTCTATTATAAGTCTTAAGGAAACTGCATAATGTGTTTTAAAGTTTGGTATTTTACTTCAGAAGGTTTAGACTTGAATATTCTCTGTCTCATGACGAGCCGTTACTAGCACGACCGTGACTGCTCCTGTGGGTGTTTCACAGAAAGGCGGATCTAGGAGATAATGTAATGCATCTTTTCTTTAGTAGCTTGTATTGAGTGTGGTCGGAGTTTTGGGACACAGTAGAGAGGGAGCTTTCCCGATGACATTCATTGTTCAAGGCAAACTGCAAGCGTCAGTCTGCAGATTCAGGGCAGAAATGAAAGCCTCCCATGTGTGCCTTTAAAACTAATTCTGATGGTTTAAAAGCTTACAAAGCTGTAAAATTAATTATGAGATTGTTTTTAGTCTGTTTTGTTCAGAATGTCATATCAAAGCAGAGCATAGTGACACATTCCTTTAGTCTCAGCACCAGGAAGGCAGAGGCAGGAGGAGGGTCTGAGTTTAAGGCCAGCCTCATCTACAGAGTTCTAGGGGCAGCCAGGGCTACACAGAGAAACCCTGTCTCAAGAAACAATCAAAACCAAACAAAAATCTAGAATATCATTTCAATACAAAACTCATTAGTTGGGCATGTTAACTTTCTCTTAAGCCTTTACAATGTTTCAGCCTTTCAGGATTTGAGCTTCTGACATGTTACCATGCACACTAACCCAGCCATGTGATTCCATGTATATACTGAAAAGTATTGCTAGGACTTAGGACTGGAAGCAAGCTGCTCAGTGTCTGAAAACTGCTCGTGTCCTGTTCCATTTTTCAGTTTTATCCTGGGAAATGCCCCTTTCTGTCTGTAATGCTCATCTGGAAGCTTCCATGGACCTTTCTGTCTAGAACTAGAGAAGTGACTCAGTTTCCCTGAGGTACATTGGCCCAGTAACCACCCCACCCCCGGAGCGGGGGTTGTGGGCTTGTGGGCTTTAGGTACTTTAGAACAGCCCACCTGCTGCAAGGGTGGAAGACAGGAAAGCAACTTGAAGGGAGGAGGGATCGTTGATCACAGAGATTCATAGACTTCCCCATAGCCTGGGTTTGTTCTTGGCATTTTTGATTTCAACCAAAACATTTTACAACCAGTTGAGGCGTTTTCATGCTGAATCCCACATCGTTTTCTTTACTCACTGGTTTATTTGTCTCTTTGTTGGATTAGGGTTGGTTGTATCTGCCTCTGAGGACAGACCACTAAAGCATGATTTGTCTAGGATTTTACCTAGGTTTTCTTTCCCCCTTTTCCCCTAATGAATTCTGTATGTCTTATGTCTATGTCCTCTCTATAAGATTGTGTGTGTATCACATGCCTGCATTGTCCAGAGGGGCCGACTCTAGAACCCCTGAATCTAAAGTCAGTTGTGGTTGGTTAGCAACCTGATAGAGGCCTGAGCATTGAACCTGTGTTCTCTGCAAGAGCAGTACACGCTTACCCACTGAGCCCTTTCTCTTTAGCCTCTGCACTTGCGTTTTCGGATTGCCAGTATTTTTCTAGTCTACCTGTTTCCCTCTGCCAAAAAAATACATAAAAATATGGCAGATGAGGGGAATGTATTTTTTTCCTTTGGCTTATTTCAGTAGCAATCATATTTTACCTGGAACATTTCCTGCATTCTTTGTGGAACATAAATAGTCTGAGACAGGCTGGGACACTGGGACACTATCTCCGATTGGGGAGGAGCCACTCTCCCTGAATAGTTCAGATAGACTGTTAGTTGTTAGAAGGTTAATTTCTGTTGTTGAAATTGGAGTTCTATGGTGTGTTGTGTGTGTGCGCGCGCGCTGAAGGGTGGACCCAGGAAGCCTGTAGAAAAATTGTTAATGCTATGGTTTCATAGTGAGCTGTCTCCTTTGTATGGGTTGCCAGTCTACCAACAGTCCCACCTATTATAAGTACCATTGTTACCTTGTTTTTGTGTATGAAGAAAATAAGGAAATTTGTTCTAGGTTAGCTGCTTTGTAGAATAGCTAGGCTGGAGCGTGGCAGCTTTATTCCAGGTGCTCATGTGTCCATATGCCTGTCACGTGAGGAAGTGGAATGCTTATACAGTCTCTGAGTGGTAATGACCACAAACAGCTGGCTAACAGCAAACAGCTGGGCAGAGTCCTCAGGCCACGTGACATGAGAATTAAGTCTCATCATGTTGCTGAACTTGAAATGTGTGCGCGATGGCTTCTGGGTGGACTGACGTCCTTTTCTTTTTCAGGTATGGGCTGCAAATGCTGGAGTCACGGCCAGTCCTCCAACTGACCTCATCTGGAAGAACCAGAACTCTTGGGGCACTGGTGAAGATGTGAAAGTTATATTGAAGAATTCTCAGGGAGAGGTATGGAAGGGTCACTGAATGACTTCTTAATCAGAAATCCATTGAAATGTAAAGTAACTGAGACCTAGTCAGACTAAGGCTGCCAAGTAGTAGACTCCGAGTAAACGGAAGCACCACACATTTTAAAAATAGTGTCACATAGGGTATTGATTTATTCACTCAGGGTCCAATATTCCTGGGTAGGTTCTGTCTCCACTGCACATTGGCTTTGGGGCCCTGCATAATTTCACCTCTGGATGTTCATACTTTATCAAACAGCATATGGTGCAGCATGTTTACCTGGTAAATGCTTATGCTGTTAACCTGGTAAATGTTTGTCAACCTTGTCCTGGGGCTCAGGAAACAATGTAAGATTGTGATGCGTATCTTCTTGGCATCTACCCCATGTTAATTGTAGGATTCTTGTCACAAGAACAATAGCTGCATTTGATATTTGCTGTAAGGAGTCAGGTTCTGTATTCTAATGCACTGTTTGGCTGAGGTAGCACAGCCTTTAATCCCAGCAGGTGGGAAGCAGGAGGATCTCTTGAGTTTGAGGCCAGCCTGGCCTACAGAGTGAGTTCCAAGACAGCCCAGGGTTACACAGAGAAACCTCTTAATAAACAACGACAAAATTGTTCGTCATAATGCTGTTGTTGTGTGAGTGTGTGAGAAGACTGACTTGAAGAGCTGCAGCGTCTGGCCCAGGCTGTAGCCTCCTCTGCCCTGCTGCACTAACGCAAGTCACACATAGACATTTTACACCTAGTTGTTCACAGAATGTGTGCTTGGATGTGTTTCTCATTGACGGCTGTGCATTGAAGAAGCCACGTGACCCTGTCTTTGGGGCTTCTTGGTCGTTTGTTTTAAACCAGGGGCTCTTAAATTTGAGATGGCCCCTACTGAAGCCATTCCACTGTGGAGTTCTGTGCTGAGTGACCTTTGAACTAGACAGAACTCATACTAGCAGCAGGTTAGTTCATGCTTCAACTTGGCAGCTTTTGCCTGACTCAGCGTTCTCTGCAGGAAAGTTTGCGGTCCTGGGTCATGTTATTAGAAAATGGAAATAGGCACTTTGTGCTGCACTTTAGAGAATGACCAGGGCCCTGTTTCCACACAGTACATTTGAACTCAGCAGTCTGTTACTAGAAATTAGTGCCAATCCGTCCAGTTTCATTTCCTGGTGGAATGAAAGGTGCTGTCTTGGCCTTCAAACTCCCCAGGTGGTCCTGCTGTCCCTGAGGGGGGGACCCCCCAGGTCCCCGAGGTTAGAGCGGCTGGCTCCGCCTTAGTTTTATTCAGCATTTATTTAGCACCTTTTCTTTGCCAGGAGCCAAAATGTTTAAGCAGAATTCATGTTGAGCTTTATAAAGAATTTAGTACGCCAAGTCACTTGCACAGAATTTCCGTATTAGGATAAAAAGCATTAGAAACTGCTCAGCAGGCATTTCCAATTGGACGCCAGTATCTCCCTGCAGGAAAGATGGAAGGTCTACTAACTGCTGCTCATTATGCCAAGTTCACCAGCTAAAGCTGCTGATGAAAGGACTTTAAAAAGCCTCCATTAGCCTTGTGGTTTGAAGTCTACTATGTTGCTTTTAGGAGGTTGCTCAGAGAAGCACAGTCTTCAAAACTACCATCCCTGAAGAGGAAGAGGAGGAAGAAGAGCCCATTGGAGTGGCTGTTGAGGAGGGGCGTTTCTACCAGCAGGTACGGTTTTAATTTTTAGTAGCAAAACTGTCAGAAAGCTTGTTGTGAGCATGTCCTTCTTGTATTCCAACTCAGGCATCCCCCTGCTGCGGTGCACACTCACCAGCAGTACACAGGGCCCAGACTTGGATGCAGCGGAGAATGGTAGCCCCTTGACTTTGTCCTTCTTTGCCAACTTTTAGCTGGTGTAGATACTATGTTGTATTGAGCATGTGTATTAGTTACAAATGCATAGATGAATTGAATGCCGAGGCCTTATTGGACTCTGGAGAGTTCCTACTTCTAAAGGAGAGCAGCAGCATTTGCATGTAAATGCAGAACAGAAAAGAAGACCCAGAGCCACACTGACCTTCAGTGTGGAGCCAAATGCATTGCTGGTATATTAAGTTGTCATTCACTAAGAACTGCAAGAGTTTAGCTAGTACCTGGGCTTTGCAGAACCCCAATTAAACTCCAACTAAACCCCAAATTCTGTTTTAACTAATTAATTTTGGGAAAAATATTAATATAACTATTGAGCCTTCAGTTTATATTCTGCTATATAACTGTATATAAGCTTTTGAGTGTGATCATTAGTTTGCCCCTTCTTGTCTCCATGTCTACATGTTTGTAATTTAGGTCGGCCATGTGTCTTAGTCACTGTTCTATTGCTGGGAAGAGACACCATGACCAAGGCAACTCTTATGAAAGCTGGAATGGTTGTAGAGCTGAGAGCTACGTCCTGACCATAGGAGAGACTGGGCCTGGCGAGTCCTTTGAAATCTCAAAACCTACTCCCAGCAATACACTTCCTCCAATAAGGACACACCTCAGTCATTCTAATCTTTACCACTGGTGCCTCCATCTCCTTCCTGAATGCGGAAACTAGGCCTGTGGCACCTCGGCTGGCTTACAGAGTGCTAGGGATGGAGCCCAGGGTTTCATGCAGGCAGGCAGCCAGCCGAGCCATGGCCTTTAGTTTCAAGTCCTAAGCAAGTAAACCGAGGCCTGTGGACAGTAAGGAAACTGTTCAAATCCCCACAGGAGGGAAGAACGCTAAGAGAGGGCAGGCTATGTCTCCAAATACATTAGTGTCTGGGGAGCATTCTTTTTCAAACCACATCTTGCCCTCAGCAGAATTCATGTGTGTAATCGTTTAAGGCAGGATTTTATTTTATCTGTATGCCTTATTATTTTGCTGGCTTAGTTTAACAAGTACGCTATGGTCCTACTCTCAATGACTAGAAGATGACATCTGAGACAGGTGATCTATCTGCATGAGTCCTGGCTGCTCAGACCCTGGGGAAGGCCCTCAAGGCCTCTGGTGTCATTGTAAACAGCTGTGGAGAAGGCACTTGGACAGTGTGGTGGAGGATAGGATGTTTGGGTATTATAGAAAGAGCAGGTGACAGTGTTTGAACTGTCAGGATACACTGAACTTGGGCTTAAGAACAGTTATTTTTTAGTCCCAATGACTATGGTGTGATTGAGATTGACAGGGCCGGAAGTACTCTCCGGTGGGTTCTTAGGACTCAGAACTACTCTTCCAGTGGGTTCTTAGGACTAGTTCAGCCCAAGCTTTGTTACAAAAGAGCATGTGGCAGGATGGTTAAAATGGCAAGTCCTAGGCCTCCTGAAAGTGGGCTCAGAACCCCCTGCTGCAGCCTCTAGACCCCCGGAGGCCTCAGGTGCCACTGAAGGAGGAGGGAAGCCATCTCCTTGGTGGTAGGAGGAGGGACCATGAGTCTGGGGTGTTTTGTCATTTTTGTTGTTCTATGGATCAGACCATCCCGCATGCTAGGGTAGTCCCCTGCCATTGTCATGACAGAGAGCCACCAAGCACAGTGGCAGTGATCTAGTGTCCTTGGGACTGACAACTTTCAGTTTTAGTCTAGTTAGCAGCAAGTCACAAGTCACACAAGGAGTGAGTTTTGCTAGGCAAGTGACACTGAGTAATATCCCAGCTCTTTAAAAGATTAAACCTTCTTATCTGTGTCTGAGTGTTTTGCCTGCACTTGAGTCTYCTAACCATGCAGTACCTGTGGAGGCCAGAAGGGAGCACAGGCTCCCTGGAACTATGTCATAGCCAGTCAAATATAGGTCCTCCTAGAGAGCAACTGCTGTTCTTAACCCCGGAGCCATCTAGTCTGCCTCTCCAGCCCCTGCTGCTGCTCTTTAAAAAACAGGTTTTATAGAATTTTCTTTCTTTTTTTAAAAAAATATTTATTTATTTTATTTATATGAATACACTGTAGCTGTCTTCAGACATACCAGACGAGGACATCAGATCCTATTATAGATGGCTGTGAGCCACCATGTGATTACTGGGAATTGAACTCAGGACCTTTGGAAGGACAGTCAGTGCTCTTAACCGCTGAGCCATCTCTCCAGCCTCATAGATCAGACCTTGTTATATTTGTAACCTCAACTGGCTCGAGCTTCTATTTTAAGTGAGAAATTCTTAACTATTCACAAGCCTAGACCAACTTTTGTTTGTTTTGTTTGTTTTCTGGAAAAAAGTGGCATAGTCAGAGTGAAAGCTCAGTTGTGGGATTTGTTGAAGTAAGCCCGTAGAGAACGCTAGAAAGCGTGAGGCATGAGCAGGCCCATTTTAAGTTGGGGATGCAGTGATTTAGCGCCTCTGTGGGAAATGGCTTGCATTTAGAGCATTGTGATAATGTTGGTACTAACTTTCCTTCTGTTTCCCCTCTCAGGGAGCCCCAAGAGCATCCAATAAAAGCTGTGCCATTATGTGAGCTTGTCCAGTCACCGTCTTCCTCAAGCTAGAAGCGTGGAGTCCTGTACACAGTGCAGAGCCTTCTCAGAAGCACAGGATATTTTTGTATTTCCTTTATGTGAATTTTTAAGCTGCGAATCTGATGGCCTTAATTTCCTTTTTGACACTGAAAGTTTTGTAAGAGAAATCCTATCCATACACGTTGCAAGATGTGAATTATTGACACTGAGCTAACTGTACTGTTTGGAAAGGGGCCCTCAAGTTTTTGGCATTTTTCTTTCCTTTTTGTATGTGTGTATGTAATTTTTTTTTTTTTAAAGTTCTTTTAAGAGGGGACAGGGAGGGTAAGAACCACTGCGTGTCCGGGTGTAATTGAGGATTGCTCTCCTAGCTGGGGGCAGTCCGCTCTCAATCCTTCTCTGCTCTATATAAAATGGTGCTGTGTGGGAGGGGAAAGCAGTTTTTCAATATATGAACTTTTGTATGGAATTTTTTTGTAATAAGTGATCAAGGTTACAAATTTTTTTTTAAAATAGAAAAGAGAAGAAAAACTTTGTAAGAAGGCAATATTAATCTAGTCATCATGTAAGCACTCTGGATGGAGGTCGTGCAGAGCTGTGGTGTGGTCAACTACTTCTCTTAAATTCTTGATTCATGAGGGGAATGGGTGGGGCAGGCGGGGTTAGGGTGGGGGGGAAGGCTTTCTCTTCAAATGYGCTAGTTGAGTTTTTAAGATAGTGTAACATGCTTAAATTTCTTATTCGACATTAACAAATAAAAAGCTGTTTTAGTATTAATCTACTGTCCTTTTTAACCCTATAGACCAGCGAGTCTCAGCCTGTGGGTTGTGACCCCTTAGGGGGTGCTGACCCTTTCACTGGGGTCACCTAAGACCACCAGAAAACACAGATATTTATAGTATGACTCATAACAGTAGCATTATAACTTTAAAGCGGCAATGAAAATGAATCGATGGTTGGAGTCCCCACGGCACGAGGAACTATTAAAGGGTGGCAGCGGAGGAAGGGGGAGAACCTGCCTTAGGCAGGTGCTGACAGGGTAGAACAGCTTTAGTTTTGATCGGCCCGTGTGAACTGGACTTCTCAGTGATGTTTTACAACTGAGGAAGGTAAATAGATGAATGTTCAGACTCCGGTCTCTGTTGGAGGGTGACAGAATACTTAACTGTGTTCAGCTTATCAATAGTGGCCTCTCCAGAGAAACAGCAGATGACGACTGTGGATCTCCTTTATATTGAAGGAGAAAATGAAGAGATTTTAGAGTCTGTTTTTTACTCTCGTTTAAAATAGAAAGAGAAAAGAAATTCATTAGAAATCCCCGTTAGATGAGGAACTGAATGGCTGTGATCGGAGCGAGGTGTGGCAGGCATCTGTCACCTGTGGTGATCTTACTGCTAGGGCTTCGTTGGTTGTGGATTTGGGGAGTTTCTCTCCTGTGATTGCTTTAGTAGAGACAGTTCATCTTGTAGGAGCAGAACATTGGAAGCCTCCCTAGAATACACAGAAGACATTTCAGAAGCTTACCCAAAGCCAGTGTTTGCTCTCCTCTTAAAACATTCCTGCAGTAAGCTGTGCAAAGACTACCAGCTTCCACTTGAAAATAACTCACAAAGCCCCAAATTACTGTGCTGCACAGATTTACAGCATACACTGGTGCTGTCGCAGACACAAGATAAATGCCAGGTCAGAGATCTTGTCTGCTGAAGCAGATAAAATGATAACTGCTCAACACAGATTTATCTTCCGAACAGTAGGGAAGACAGCTGTATGTGCCTATGAAACATTTGCCAYAAGAGGGGGTTTTTCTCTTCAGACCTGAGGATCTTTACCACCAGATTAATTATGCTATAAAACCCAACACTTTAGGCACTAAGGGGGAAAATGGCAGTTGTAATATAGTAGAATATTGTGTGATCTGGTGAGATTTACAGGAAAACTCCAGGATTCAATTAAGCAAAGTAGTTTGGAGCTTCTGGTGATTTTCAGGGATGGGCTGTTAGCCTGTCCTGGGGACAATGGGCCGGGAGGACGGACACTGTCTGCAGCTCCATTGATGGGGGCCAGGCAGGGGACACACATGGACACACTTTAAAATCACCTTTCTTAGAACAAACGAGAGTTCATTTTCTCCCTGCTTCATCTCCTGTCTGTTTTGACCTTCATGTTTAGCCTACGTCCATTCCTCTGACGYGGGTCTCARCTCATCTTGTCTAAGACAATTCTGCATGTTCTTGGAGACCATGGTTACCTGTTCACGGTTCTTCCAGTCTAGGATTTCAAGATGACCCTGAGCCTCTCCTCGCTTGTATTTAGGTTTCTCTGGGCTGTGTTCTTAGTGAGTGCTTCATGTCCACCTCACCAATTCTACATTGTCCACCTTGACATTTATCCAAGCCATTGCATTTCTGGTTTCATTGGCTTCGTTTCTGAAGGGAGGAGTGGGAGGAGGAGGGGAGGGTTAAGCTAGAGGGCAGACAGCCTTGGGCATCCTTCCTCTGGAGCGGCAGACCTTGTCTTGAGGTAGGAGCTCTCCTTGGGCCCTGACCTAGCCTGAAAGCCCCAGGGATCCTCTCCCCCTCCCCCAGCACTGTGGTTCTGAGCATGCATCATCATGGCCAGTTCTGTAGGTAGGTGCTGGGGATCGATCGAACTCAGGTCCTTGGTGAGCCATATCCTTAGTCCATCCTTTTTAAAAACTTAAAAGAATATTTCTTTCATTATACATTTTATTCTTTCAATCATTGATTTAATAGTCTTAGTAATTTGGTTACATTGAGTTTTGGGGAACTTGTTTTGTTGTTGTTGTTTTTTGTTTTTGTTTTTTTTTTTCTTCAAGACAGTGTTTCTCTGTATAGCCCTGGCTATCCTGGAACTCACTCTGTAGACCAGGCTGGCCTTGAACTCAGAAATCCACCTGCTTCTGTAATCCCAGAGTGCTGGGATTACAGGCGTGTGTCACCACCGTCCAGCAGGAGAACTTGTTTTTAAGTTATAGGTACATTTGTTGATTTCCTAACAGTAGGTGGTTTGCTTCTTGGGAGGTTAGGGTTGTAACCACCTCTCCAGAAGTAATGGCTGTTTTGTTAGAAATCCTAGAGTTTTGATGGTATTAGACCTGCACCATACTACTGAACAAGCAAGCCTCAGCTGCTTCTATTCAATCAGTCTTGGGGGGGGGGGGCTTGTCCTTGACATTTTAATTTGTCATATACACCTCTGGGTATTGATACACATAAGCATGTTCGAGGTGTGATTATCCTGTCCTGTAAGCCCACTGGCTTATGCACCATTCTCATGTTGAAGTTTATTTGAATGTCTCAATGTGTACTTTTAAAACGAGAAAGGATCTTTACTCTGCACCTGGCATGGGGTAGCCTGTGCTCCAGAAGTCTCTGTGTGGAAGGGAGTCTCTGGTTCAGTGTTAGGAGGCCCTGGAGCAAGGGTTGGATATTTTCACAGCAAAACCTAGAATTCTGACTCCGGTGCTGGCCTGTTCCCTGAAGCAGTGGCCCATGGAGGAGTGACTTGGAATTCTGTTTCTTTTGTCTGGCTGCCTTCTGGAAGGATAATCAAGCAAATGGAATGGGAAGGAAACTTCTTAGGGACAGTAGAAATATTTAGAGAAGCTGTATTTCACATTGTTGGGAGGATGAGAGGTCCCCTTTAATAGGTGTGTGGAAGGGACAGCAGATGCGAGAGGAGTGGTTCTGGGAGCAGAGGCTGGGCTGGTGTGGAGGGTCAGGATAAGGGCTGAGAACAGTCCAGAGAGGCAGCATTGCCAGTTTGCCCTGGAGACCTGCTCCGGCCCAGGGTGTGAAATGGCCCCACTTCCTCCCACTAACTTCCACAGTGATGCTTTCTCTTTTGCTCTCGGTCGCTCAGTAAATCCAGTCCTCGGTAGACATTTCTCCAGAGACAAAGTGCACCTCTCCATTTCAAGAGACAGCCTGCCCAGTAGCTTAATGACTTTATAACAATAAAACACAGATTCACCCAGATTTATATGCGATGACTTCCTCCACCTGTCTGGCTGCTCGGTTTCCCTGCCTGCCACCCTGTAGTATTCTGCTCACTTTTCAGACCTGCTTTGGTGAGTCCTCATGTGAGCTTCAGGTTGGATCTTAAAGAGGCCTCCTCATTTATGTGCTATGTTAAACAAATTGGTGTTGGTTTCTTTGATTTCAAAGGGAGGAGGCTCTGTGGACAAAGGTGCCTGCCTAAGGTTACTAGCCTGACTGCTGAGCTCCCGCCCACGTGGCAGAAAGGAAAACTTAACTTGTCAAAACTGTCCTGTGACCTGTACACACTTGCCCTGGTGTATGAGGGCACAGACAAATAAAACCAAGCACACCAAGCTATACTGCACGACTTAACCTGCTGCGCTCCTGTGACCTTCCTGGTCCCCTGCCATCGTGAGTCTGCCTTTGGGGAGACCTCACTGCTGTGACTGGACAGTGGTTTTCCCTCAGTCTGACTCAACCTTGACAAGTATTCCAAAAAGGTCTGGGTTGGTTGGTTGGTTGGTTGGTTTTGTGTTTGGGGAGTTCAGCTTTCACTATGTAACTCAGGCCTCTGGGAATGTATTTCCTGCCTCTCTTTCCTGATTGGGGGGGTGGGGGGACGCCATGCACTCCACCCCACCCCACCCCACCAAGCTTAGCTGGTGTGATTTGGTCTGTGAAATATACATGCTTATCCACTCAGCCCCATGTAGCCCAGCAACCCAAGTCTGGTTACGTTGTGTGGTGTATGCATGACCTCACTGTGTTGGCTTTCTAGCTTAGTGGCTGGCCGTGATCTCCAGAGGACAGTTCATTGTCTAGTTCCCAAGCTGGAGGCCAGCTCTGACTTTCCCTCCATCCGAGCCAGGGAGCCTCCTGGCTCACGCTACCTGTACTAGCACAGTGGGTTTTTTTGTTGTTTTTTTGGTTTTTTTTTTTTTTTTTTTTTAGACCCTGTGACATGCCCCTCCTCCCCCATTTTCCCATTCCCCTATTCCCTTGTTCACAAAGCTGGGGCCAAAAATTTCCTGTGAGCCATTTTTCCAGAGGACAAGTCATTTCTCCTTAAGCTTTTGTCCTGAGGGGGTTGAAATTAGAAGATTTGACCCTGGCGTTGGGTTGGGGTGGTCTGATATATACACTCCAGAACACTCGGGTTTTTGGGTTTTTTTGTTTTTTTGTTTTTTTGTTTTGTTTTGTTTTTGTTTTTTTTCCATCATAAAAGGAAAAGTGGCCTGGCCTCCACCCTGAGAAGCTGCCGCGAAGCTGCCAGGAAAGGTGCCAGTTACAGTCCTGCAGGGGGCTTTTCTGTGGAGAAGATAGCAGCAAGGGTGTCAGAATGACTTTACCCCCGGAAGTCCTGAGAGAACCCCGAGGCAGGGCTCGGACCACAGGATAGGATCGTGAAGCAAGGTTCTCACGTGACGTTGGGACGGAAAGCAACCCGGATGCTGTTCAGAGGAAGGAATGGGGAGGAGCACCTTTGGATGTACCAGTCATTCCGTTACTGCATGCCATTCATACCTCATTAGCTAGTGGTGTTCCTGTTTTTGCAGGTAGGACACAGGCCCAAAAGGTGTCATTGTCCCCTCAACAGAGGACTACCAGAGGAGAGTGCTGGGTCCTTCTGACCGGTCGGGTCTGTCCTTGGCAGCTCTGCCTCTCCTGCTGTCCCAGGCTGCCAGCAGCGGACAGTTTTACCCAGTTAGAGTTAGCTTACCGGAAGCGTGTTCCCCTTGGCAAGTAGGACTCGGAATGTTTCCCGGTGTCTCTCCCTCCCTACCCGGTTTCTACACTGAATGCTGCACAGTGCTGTTGAGGGGCGATCTAAAGGAAGCCCCGGCAGCTGGGCTGGAGAGCAGGAGAGGCAGGGTTCTGTTTGTAGCCTGAGCTGTCTTTCTTTGAAAAGATTTATTTTCAATGTGAGAGTGTTTTAGCCAGGGGCCGGTGAGATGGGTTAAGAGCACTGACTGCTCTTCCGGAGGGCCTGAGTTTAAATCCCAGCAACCACATGGTGGCTCACAACCATCTGTATTGAGAAACAAACAAACAAAAAAACAACCTATGGGCTGGAGCGAGAGAGCCGGAGCAAGAGGGAGAAGGGAAGGGGAGGAAAAAAAAATACATATACATACATACATATACACACACACACACACACACACACACACACACACGCACATGTGCCGGGTGCCTGTGGAAGTTACCCCTGGGACTGGAGTCATAAAAGGTTGTGACCCCTCATGTGGGTGCTGGGAACTGAACCTGGGTGCTCCTGACCTCTGGACAATCTTTGAGACCCTCNTTTTTTTTTTTTTTTTTTTTTTTTTTTTAGACCCTGTGACATGCCCCTCCTCCCCCATTTTCCCATTCCCCTATTCCCTTGTTCACAAAGCTGGGGCCAAAAATTTCCTGTGAGCCATTTTTCCAGAGGACAAGTCATTTCTCCTTAAGCTTTTGTCCTGAGGGGGTTGAAATTAGAAGATTTGACCCTGGCGTTGGGTTGGGGTGGTCTGATATATACACTCCAGAACACTCGGGTTTTTGGGTTTTTTTGTTTTTTTGTTTTTTTGTTTTGTTTTGTTTTTGTTTTTTTTCCATCATAAAAGGAAAAGTGGCCTGGCCTCCACCCTGAGAAGCTGCCGCGAAGCTGCCAGGAAAGGTGCCAGTTACAGTCCTGCAGGGGGCTTTTCTGTGGAGAAGATAGCAGCAAGGGTGTCAGAATGACTTTACCCCCGGAAGTCCTGAGAGAACCCCGAGGCAGGGCTCGGACCACAGGATAGGATCGTGAAGCAAGGTTCTCACGTGACGTTGGGACGGAAAGCAACCCGGATGCTGTTCAGAGGAAGGAATGGGGAGGAGCACCTTTGGATGTACCAGTCATTCCGTTACTGCATGCCATTCATACCTCATTAGCTAGTGGTGTTCCTGTTTTTGCAGGTAGGACACAGGCCCAAAAGGTGTCATTGTCCCCTCAACAGAGGACTACCAGAGGAGAGTGCTGGGTCCTTCTGACCGGTCGGGTCTGTCCTTGGCAGCTCTGCCTCTCCTGCTGTCCCAGGCTGCCAGCAGCGGACAGTTTTACCCAGTTAGAGTTAGCTTACCGGAAGCGTGTTCCCCTTGGCAAGTAGGACTCGGAATGTTTCCCGGTGTCTCTCCCTCCCTACCCGGTTTCTACACTGAATGCTGCACAGTGCTGTTGAGGGGCGATCTAAAGGAAGCCCCGGCAGCTGGGCTGGAGAGCAGGAGAGGCAGGGTTCTGTTTGTAGCCTGAGCTGTCTTTCTTTGAAAAGATTTATTTTCAATGTGAGAGTGTTTTAGCCAGGGGCCGGTGAGATGGGTTAAGAGCACTGACTGCTCTTCCGGAGGGCCTGAGTTTAAATCCCAGCAACCACATGGTGGCTCACAACCATCTGTATTGAGAAACAAACAAACAAAAAAACAACCTATGGGCTGGAGCGAGAGAGCCGGAGCAAGAGGGAGAAGGGAAGGGGAGGAAAAAAAAATACATATACATACATACATATACACACACACACACACACACACACACACACACACGCACATGTGCCGGGTGCCTGTGGAAGTTACCCCTGGGACTGGAGTCATAAAAGGTTGTGACCCCTCATGTGGGTGCTGGGAACTGAACCTGGGTGCTCCTGACCTCTGGACAATCTTTGAGACCCTCTGCCTTCCACTAGTCTCTCGAGGCTGAGCCACAGCCCTGCAGGACTGACCTCTGCCAAGCTGGCTGTTTCGGGACATGCAGTCTATGTTCAGGGAGGTAATTAAGTGTCTGTTAGAGTGTCCTGTGGAGGCAGTCAGTGTTCGTAGCTACAGCGATGTTGGAGCATGCAGAAAGCAGATCAAAGTCCTTGGCCGCCTAAGTGAAGCAACGTGTCTACGGAATTTGTGAATTGTTTGCAGTGGCCTAGAGTGTGTGCCAGTCCCTCCCAGTTACCCGTGTGGGGTGGGAGGCGACAGAATAATGGGGATTATTGGAACTGGTGATTCAGCCGTAATTAGAATGGAGGCAACAAGAATTTTAACAACTGGAGTGACCATTGTTTAGGACATGCCGAGTGTAGTCATGGTTATGTTCCAGATCTGTACTTTCCCAGGCAGCCTTCCACAGACAGGACTCAGACRGAATAGCACTGATGACCTTTGACCTTGCTCTCTGAATGGAAAACCCCTTATAAGAATAGCAGTTAATGCCACCAGTTGCTGTTGGTCAGTAGCATGGCCCGGTCCTGAGAAGCCATGCATTCTTATATCTTTGTTTTGTTAGGTATACGTTCAGATTAAAAGTCCAGTCTGGTGTTGGTGGAAGAATTCAATTAGATTGTGTGAAAAGGTCATGGCAGGTCTTGGCCATATGATAGGTTTAAGCGCTTAGGAATTTAATTGTGAGCTTAAAATTAATTAACCAAGAGAACTGATATCAGGGTAAGGAGACTTGGTAGAGAATGATGGTGTTTCTCAGAATCAATACTTCTCCTTGAATTAATCAATGGTTCGGCAAGGAAAGCCATTGAGAATACCAGAAGCACCACCTTTTTCCTTTCACGAGTAATGATTGAGCGAGCACTGTCAGTCATTAACTGCCATGCGCAGCTGATAGTGCAGCAAAGGGAACCCTTCCCTGATGCTGACAAGCGCATTACGCCTGCTCTGGTCAGAGCTGCCACCCGGGCTGCAGGGGTCGCTGATCTCTCTGCAAATGGCTTAGTACTGTTTTCGTGAGTACCTTAACTTTGAGATTAGGACTATCGTGACCACACAGTTCAGCCCTGAGCCCGTTTCCTCTGGACTTCCCAGATGGTCCTAGGGATGAAATAGACGAATCACCAAACCCTTAGGGCAGCGGTTCTCAACCTGTGGGTCAAGACCCCTTAGAGGGTTGGACAACTCTYGGGGGTCCCCTAAGACCATTGGAAAACACACATATACATTATGATTCATAACAGTAAGTATACTGTAGCTGTCTTCAGACACCCCAGAAGAGGACGTTATCATCATTTCATTACAGATGGTTGTGAGCCATCATGTGGTTGCTGGGATTTGAACTCAGGACCTTCGGAAGAGCAGTCAGTGCTGAGCCATCTCTCCAACCCCTACCCCCCATCTTGTTCTTAATTATTCAGAGTATCCTTAGTGCTGAAAAAAACTGTTCCTTTGTTTCAAACCCCCCAGGGGAACTCCAGTGGCCCAGTTGGAATCCTCTGCTTCTCTGGTAGGAAGGGTGCATTGTGAACATTGCCAGTCTGTGACAGGCTAGTCACATCTGTACACTTGCCATTGTTAGAAACTGAAGGTGACTGTGACCCTGGAGCTGCCCTGTGTGCTCGAGCCTCAAGCAGGAAATGGAGAATTCTGGACCAAGTTTGGCTGCCATTTCTGAATTTCCCACTGAGACCCTCAGCACTAAGTGTCTTTTTTTGCTCCTGCCAGTTGGCCAGCCTCTGAGCACTCTGCGAGCTGCTGAGCCAGAGCTGTCCTCTTTGCTGGCCATTCCTGCTCCCACCTTGAGCAAAGCTGGGTACCACTCCGCTTGATCTACAGAAGTGAGCTGACGGCAGTGCGCCTGTCCTTGATGAGAGCTGTGGTTTTATGTCCCACTGTCACTTAAACAAATAACGCAAGCCTTTAGCTAGGAGAGAGGATTGATGCGCCAAACAGACAGCTTCAGGCATGTTGGAGCCACAGCTGCTCCATGGAGGGCTCTATTCTCTGTTCCTCACCCAGGCTGCTGAGGAGTCTTTGGCAACTATTTTCCAAAAAGGAATGCGTTGAGAGGTTGGGAAACACTGAATTATGAAATAAAGGAAGGAGAGCCTTTTGTCATCCTTGGCATCCAGATTGCAAGATACAGGAATGGGATCCGCCTCTGAAGTCTTTGCTGCGGGCCTCTGGCTCTGCATCAGTTTGTTTTTYGATGTGTTCCTTCCCACAGACCCCACAGGAAAGGGCTGGCCTGGCTGAGGGACTGGATGATTATGGGGGTGGGGGCGGGGCGGGGAACAAGCTAATGCCAGTGCTGTCAGGAAAGTTGGGGAAGCCATGGCCTCGCAGGAGATTGCTGTTAGGAGATGTCAAGATGGGACAGGAAGGGGATGAACACATGCGCTGTCTGTTTGGTGACTTTCATCATATTGTCCCTGTTCTGATGGGCCACAAGGCAGAGAGATGGTCCTCAGCTCCGGTCCCCAGTGTGGTGGGGGCCTGGGCTGCTCCATCTCCGACTTCCGGCTGGGTGGTCTGTTCTCTGCCCCGCAGCAGGCATGCTTTTTCTCCTGGACTGGTGCTAATGTGGCTCGAGGGGGGATCTTTGGAGCTGAGATGGGAGTGTAATGGAAATAATGGGGCTTCTGTGGGGGGCACTTTGAGATCGCCCTTCTGTGGGATTCTTTCATTGTTCTGTATCTTCCCAGGCTTCTGTCTGTACTTGTACATGTGTGTGTGTGAGTACATGCCTACATACGAGTGTGGCTGATGTATATTCCCAATCAGAGTAGCTTGAGTTTCCCAGGTTTTCATTCTCTGATTGATTGATTGATTATTTTGAGTCGGGGGTCTCACTATGTAGCCCTGGCTATCCTGGAACTCACTGTGTAGAGTAAGCTGTCCTCAGACTCACAGAGACCTTCCTGCCTCTGTCTCCTGAGTCCTGGGGTTAAAGGTATGCACCACCATGCCTGGCTTCTCTGGATCTATTCTCTTGGGTCACTGAGGGCTCTGAGTGACAAACTTTGTTTTCCTCTTTGGGTGGTAGAGGTTTCTGCCATGTCCAGTGGCCCACATTGGGATGGATTCTAGGGGATCCTACTTGTGGTCTGTCTGCCGGTGGACAGGGTGAGGGGCTGAAGACTGTGGATGAACAGTCTGAAGGCCGTGGATGATCTAGAGCTGGGGACAGATGTGAGCGCAGTCTCTGTCCCCTCCCTACATCCCTCCTGCATGCTAGTCCACTAGACCCGGGGTTTCTCTTTCTCAGGCCACTGCCTCCAACCTGTGCTGGCACGCGCCTGTGCCACTGGCTCGATGAGGGCAGGGGCAGGGCTTCTGGTGCCTGTGTACTGCCTTTGGAGAGGAAAGGATGCCCCGCTTCACTGCACCTTTATCTAGCAGTGTCAGACTCATCAGATCAAAGCTCTCTAGATTGAAGAAGACATAGGGCTGCCTTTTTAGCCAGATGCTCAGAGAACTGTTGGCCTTATGCCCACAACCAAAAAAAAAAAAAAAAAAGGCCTTACGCTTGGGAGCAAACTCGGGCCTTTTCTCTGGCATCCATGCATCTTCCACAGCAACTCACTGCAGCTGGTCAGCGCATGCTGACACTGAAATGTTTTTGATGTACATGATGCCTCTGTAAAAAGAACCAGCTTTGAACCTACAGCCATGGTTCAACCATCATTTTTTTAAGATGATGATGATGATGATGATGATGATGATGATGATTATATTTAAGTACACTGTAGCTGTCTTCAGACACTCCAGAAGAGGGCGTCAGATCTCATTGTGCATGGCTGTCAGCCACCATGTGGTTGCTGGGATTTAAACTCAGGACCTCAGTGCTCTTAACCGCTGAGCAACCCCATCATTGGTTCTTAGCTCCCCAGTAGAAGTAGCTAATTGCCCCTGAGCCCCTCCCCCTACACAGCCGAGAGACCAACAGGGCTAGGCTGCCTGCCTCTGCTGACCTTAGGCAGCAGAGGCCCTGACAGCTAGTTTTATTGTTTATTGGTATATTTATTTGGTTTTATTTTGGTTTTTCTTGAGACAAGGGTTTCTCTGTATAGCCCTGGCTGTCCTGGAATTCACTCTGTAGACCAGGCTGGCCTTTAACTCATAGAGATCTGCCTACCTCTGCCTCCTGAGTATGGGGATTAAAGGCACATGTCACCGCTACCTGGCTTGCTAGTTTTACTGTTAAGCTGTTGCCCGCAGGACTGAGTCCTGGGCCCTCCCTCCCACACTGCAGATGTGCCAGATGACAAGAACCTCAAGCTGCCTGGCACAGACCCTGTCCATCTCTCTGTGGGACCACATCAGTMTGGGCTTTGCAGGCCTCTGGCTGCCGTAGCTCCAAATGAACGGTGAGCCTAACCTTGTGCTGTCTCGTGGTCCAGGCTGGGCTACCCAGCCCCTTGCAGTTTCTAGGCAGGGGCATCGAGAAGGAAGGTTGGTGATAGGAAAAGCCCAGTGACATTTTCTATATTAGCAGAGTTAATTGGAAAGTGCCAGAAAGCTTGTCTGTGCTTCTGCTTAAAGGGTATGGGAAAAAGTTACACTGTGAAAACATTGTAACCGGTCCACCCTTTGCAGCCTCTGTGGCACTGGCAACTTGGGTCCTACAAAGCCACCCTGACAGAAGCCTCAAATTATAAGCTGAAAACCACCACACACAGCCATTCGAACAGCAACAGCCTTTGAGCTCCACCCGAGTAAACACTGCATGGTAGTGGCGCGCTGCTGGGACCGGTCACAGCTGTGTCCTTCATTGAGCTGTGCTGGGAGAGGAGCTGTGTGGGTTATTTTTGTATAGGGCAGACACTGTTGGGCTGTCCTACCAAGTACACTTAATTACCCTTTGTACTGAATAGAGTCTCTCCCAAGAGCCAGGGATCCAGGGAACTCTAGCCAGAATGTTAAAGACTTAACATTCCAACTTTGATATGCAGCAGTTGGGCCCCTGGCTGTGAAACCGAGCCCAGAAGTCCATTCTGAAACTCGTGAGTGGTTGAATTGGGCCAGGATGTGAATCCCAGGGTTACTGCTCTCTTTCCCATGTCACGTTCCCCACTTCAGCTCTATGGCTCTAAGATGGACCCTGTGCTGTTGCAGAAGGGATGCCAGCCTCACCCCCGGATATCACTGCTGGAAGGCTGAGAGTATGACCGCATCCAAGGGAAAATAAAACAAGCACCTCGGGACACTTGGGCTGATGGGCAAATGGGGAGAGGGGAGGAGGTGGAGAGCTAGAGGTGGTCTGGCTGGAGCGCCTCTTCCACACACCATAGAAATCAGTGGCAGGCCAGTGCCACCGGGCAGTGGGTCAGGTTGGGCCTCAGTGCCTGCTTGCTGGGTAGCTGCAGGCACATAGGTAGGGCACAGGGGTCCCTCTTTACAAGCCCTCCTCTCTAAAAGGGCAAGCTGGTTACGATCAGTTGGGAGGGGACCCATCTTTGTAATGGACAGCAGATGGTCACATCTTACGTGGCCATTGCAAACTGTCTTCTGATTGTCCTTTACTCCCTGTCGCCCCCAAGAGATACAACCCCTCTTACCACCAATCCACATTGTTAGTATGGTAGTCACATCACCAGGAGAAGACCACAGGGGAACATGACATGGAGATGGTAGATTGAAGACTGCACAGGGCAGTAAAATACATGTGCGCTGATGGACTTTGGAGTCTTAAATTATACATAGATCATATATTTTGTTTTGTTTATTTGAGGCAGGGTCTCACTAAGTAGCTCCTGCTGTCCTGGAACTCACTATATAGACTAGGCTGGCCTTGAATTCTTAAGAGATCCACCTGCCTCTGCCTCCTGAGTGCTGGGATTAAAGCACGCACCATCATACTGGCTATAAATAAATATAATTTAAAAGTATCTGCTAGTATGTTGTCTGCAGGAGACTAAGAAGGCTGGAAAGCATCAAAGTGGGCAAGCAGGATATTAATATATTTTGGTAAGGAGGAACAATGTATTCCTGGGAATTGAACTCAGGGCCTCTGGAAGAACAGCCAGTGCTACTTAACTACTGAGCCATCTCTCCAGCCCAAGGAACAATAGATATGATGACAAACATCAATATAATCTTAAATATACAAAACAGCTACCAGCAAGACAAAGGAGGAGAAATAGACAAGTGTAGTTAGAAATTTATTCCCTTTTCAGAAATAGGTCAAGCTTAAATAAGCAAGTTATAACTTACACAATAAGATGTAGTTTATACATGCATGTTACAACTGTTCTATGTGTGTGTGTGTGTGTGCATAAATGCACATGCAGCATAGATGTAGGCATGTTTGAAACAACCAACCACGTGTTAACCCAGAAAGATTTCATGGTTCTAGCTGGATGGTGGTGGCATACACGTTTCATCCCAGAACTCTAAAGGCAGAGGCAGGTGGAACTTTGTTCTACAGAGCGAGTTCCAGGCCAGCGTGGCCATCGTGGTGGAGCTAAGTCTACACGGAGGGAATGACTCAATAAGCAAACAGTAAGGTTGGTAGTGCCGGTCTCCTCACAATCCAGGGAGCTATAAATAGGGAAATGGAAGTAGGCAGGCAAGCCTCAGCTTTCTGATGCTGTATGGGAACGACAGTGTTAGTATGAGCTTTCGAGTTTCAACAGAACCAGATATAAAAATCCTGTTGGGAATGGTGCACATTACTGTATCTTATTAGAACAGGTTAAAAAGAAAATTATACATATTTCTCAATGCTATTATATTTAATTATTTTAATAGTTCTAATACTATTAGAAATAGAAAAAAAATCAGTGAGATTACATGAGGGCTATTTATGGTAACAATAGTGGAGACAAGGGACGCATTGTGCCTGGGAGACCAGCCGACATTTCGCTGCCACTGAAAGGTGGAAGCCAGACCAGCCACTGCGTGAAAACAGGTGGGCACAACCTAAGCGGCCAGAGTGACCAGGATCCCCCAGGCAGGAGGACAAACACAGGTTCCAGCAAAGACACAGCAAGAGGGGTGTTCTCTGCTAGCACCCTCAGACTAGGGAGTCGGCTAACAAGCTAGGACTGGAATTTTATGTGAATTCTACTAGAGAACACACAAAACGGAACAAATGGAACGTGGGATCACTACAAATTGTCAAGTTGTTGATTTCATGAAATTTATGGAAAATTCCCTCTAATCCCAGAATCTTTAATGACAGCAAGACTGCCCTGTGATTTAAAGTGTCTACATTAAATGAACCGACTTGATAATAAGTAGGCCAATTTTGGGGTGGGCGTGGAGTTGAAAGGTGGCAGGGAGGGGTTGTTGTTCCCTGTGGATATTGTGACACTGGGAAGTTACCTGAGATCAGACAGACTGCAACAGGAAATGCACCCCACAGCAGATGGAGTTCACACGGAGCTAGATAGAATGACATGGTTGACGGACTAGGGAATGAGCAAGGGAGAGACCACTTAGTGGAAGGTGATAGAAAAATTAACCTCTGTAAGGAGATCACATGGACCCCTTAAACTGCAGACAGGAGGACTCTGGGGCTTTTAAAGACCAAAGGGCAGAAGATGGGTCCATAAGGCTGGAGAAGGAAGCGTAGGAAAATACCTTTGCATTTGGAATGAGAGGACGCATTTTAAAATAAGGTGACTCACAGTTAAAGAAAACACAGCCAGATTTGACTATAAAGATGAAGGATTTCTGTTCCACATGTCAGCGTTAACTCAGACAGCACATCAAACAGATGCGGGGCTGCGGAGGAGAGAGACTGCAGYGGAGAGAGACTGCAGCAAGCAATGGAGAAATGTAAATTTGGCTCCAAACAAGAAGACAAGCTTAGAAGACTGGTTAAAACATATACTGAAGACATGACTGATAGCATTTCGGCTAGAGAGATGGCTCAGTACTTCAGGGCACGGGCTACTGTACTTCCAGAGGATCCTAGTTCAATCCCCGATACCTACACACAAGTGCCTCACATGTGGTTGTAACTCCAGTTCCAGAGGATCTGATGCCCTCTTTTGGCCACTGCAGGGACTGCACTCATACACAGACTACACTTTGCAAAACTGGCAAATCCAAGCCTAGGAGCTAGATGTACGTGCAGGAACACATACAGAGTAATGAGGGAGATAGGTATGCTTTTTTTGTTTTTTGTTTTTGTTTTATTTTGTTTTGCTTTTTCGAGACAGGGTTTCTCTGTGTAGTTCGGGCTGTCCTGGAATTAACTTTGTAGACCATGCTGGCCTCGAACTCAGAAGATAGGTATGCTTTTAATGTTAGTCAAACTATACATGCAAAACGCTTTTCAAAGACACATGTTGCATTTCTATAGCACACTGGTGCTTTGGGGGGAAATGAGAAGAGACTTGGGAAGGAAGGGGGAAACCGACTAAACCTAGCCGCTGGGCGCATCATAGCATCCTCGCTAAGGTACCGGACCACTGGCTACCTGGCTTTGGAACCCAGTCATGCCTCTTACTAGCTCTGCTAAGCCCCCTACTCATAAACAAAGTCTGATTGTTAATCTCTCCCAAGATGGACCCCACAAAAGTCTCTCTTTCCGGTCATAGCTTCTCCCAGATGAGGTAGAACCAATGGCTAGTTTGACCTAGCAGATGGTTAATAGGGTGCCGAGGAAAGCTGTCTCCTCTTGCCTGGGAAGGATGGACAAAGGAGGACTTAAAGCCGGGGTTCTGGATGGAGGGACGAGCCATGTGCGGACACCTACACCATCTCCTGAGAGCACCAGAAGGGCTCTGTGCATGCAGTGCATGGCCAGGCCCGAGCCAACGTGTGGCAGAAAGACATTTATTGGAGGTTTTGGACCTCTAAGTTTTCTTACTGTGGTCATAGATAAAATCAAAGTGAAGATATTTTCCTTTTGTTGGGCACATGGTTCATGGGAAGGGCCTGGAATATGTGTATTTGTGGAAACAAAACAAACAACAAAAACACCTACAAGACCTGTAAGACAGACTAACAATGATGATGTGTCTCAGAACTTGCAGGTGACTGCAGGTTCTGTGTTCGGGTCCCTATGCTGGTACTTCTGTATGCACTGCTTTGGGTGTTCACGGCTAAACATTGTAACAATGTTTATAATAAGCCAGCAACAAAACAAAATGCTCTCAGATTCCAAGCAGGAACTGACTCCCAAGACTAAAACCCTGAACGAATCCAAAGAATGTCATTGAACCCAGCCCCCCAAGTAATGACATTTGGGAAGAAGACACCTGGTCACCCTAATCCAAGACCCCAATACCCACAATACAGTGTGTGTGTGTCGAGACTATAGAAACTGTGACATGGACCTAAATGTATGATTAATTTAGTTCTTTGTGCTTGATATCAAAAAAGAAGATAAGATCTTTGCTAGAAAAAAAATGCCAGTGCAGTTTTGTGATGGAGAAAGTGTGTCCCACAAAGAGAATGTCTTGGCTGGCGAGATGGTTTAGTGGATACAGGCTCTTGCTACCAAGCCTGCTACTTGAGTTTGAGCTCAGGGACCCACAGGGCAAAAGAAGAGAATTGGCCACCACACATATGATATGTCATGTGTACTGTACCCACACACATATATCCACACACAAAATAGATAAATACGTGTAAAAGCCTAAAAAAAACCAAAAACAAAAAAAAAACACTTAAAGGAATATCTCAGAGCAAAGCAGGGCTCTTCACCCCCTCTCCCTGTAACTTTGTACAGGATTCAGCCTTCAGGGCAGCTCTAGGTGGATGATCCTAGGCACTCAGCCCTTCACTTCATGGATGGACTGTTTTTCTCTGTAGACATAGAAATATCTAGGTTTTTTTTTTTTTTCTCTAATGAATTCTCAAGTAGCTCTAGGCTCTGTGATCAAGAATTATAGGGCTGGAGAGATGGCTCAGCAGTTAAGAGCACTGACTGCTCTTCCAGAGGTCCTGAGTTCAATTCCCAGCAACCACATGGTGGCTCACAACCATCTGTAATGGGATCTGATGCCCCCTTCTGGTATGCCTGAAGACAGTGACCATGTATGTACTCACATATGTAAAATAAATAAATAAATAAGTAAATCTTTAAAAAACAAACAAAAAAATAGATTTAAAAAAGAGTTATAATAGTGAAAAAAATCTACACACAATCCAAAGGCAGTGATTTCAGCACCAAGGAGGGTCCTTTCACACACAATATTCAGTACACATGTGTGGATTATGTTAAATGAGTCCCTCTTACTTAAAAGAAAACATTTCAAAGAAATTTATTCATAGTCTTTCAAATAGATCATCAAAATTGTTCATCGACATATGGGCTTGGTGCAGTGTGGAGCGCTCACCTTTAATCCCAAGCACTTGAGAATTCAAAGCTGGCCTGGTCTACGCTCTGAGTTCCATGCCAGTCAAGGCTACAGAGTGAGACCTGTCTCTCTTAAAAAAAAAAAAAAGAAATCCAGTTAGGAAAAATGGCTCAGTTGGCTAGCAGCTGTGAGTGACAGGAAGGGGTGGGAAAGGTAGTAGCATCACTTATGAACTCCTGAGTGCTAAACCTCAGATCTCACAGGGGCTGTAAGATAATTTCCATGTTATAGAAAGACTGAGGCTAGCTAGAAGGTCTGTTCTGATTTGCTTTCTGTGGCTGTGATAAAACACTGACCAAAAACAGCTTGAGAAGGGAAGGGTTGATTTTATCCTATAATTTAGAGGCAACAGTTTATCCCTGTGGGAAGTCAGAGCAGGAACTCAAGTCAGGGACCTGGAGGCAGAGACCATGGAGGTTGCTTTCTGCTTCCTGGCTTGTGCTCCATGGCTTGCATGGTTTTGCTTTTTTGTCTGTCTGTTTGTTTGTTTGTTTGTTTGTTTGTTTGTTTTTATAAAGCCAGGATCTTGTGCCCAAGGATGGTATGGTGGTTTGAATAAATTTGGCCCCCACAGATTCACAGGTTCATGTGTTTGAATACTTGGTCCATAGGGGGTGGCACTATTAGGAGGTGTCGCCTTTTTGGAGTAGGTGTGGCCTTGTTGAAGGAAGTGCATCATTGTGGAGGCAGGTTCTGAAGTCTCATACATAAGCTCAAGCTATATCCAGTGTGAAATCAGACCCTGCTCCTGGCTGCCTTTGGATCAGAACCTAGCTCCTCTAGCCCCACATCTACCTGCATGCTGCCTTGCTTCCCACTATGGTGATCATGGACAAAACCTCTGAACCCGAAAGTCAGTTCCAATTAGATATTTGCCTTTATAAGAGTTTCCTTGGCTGTGGTGTCTCTTCACAGCAATAAAACCCAAACTAAGACAGGTGGTATCCCCTATAATGGTCTGAGTCCTCCCTTATTAACCATTAATTAAGAGGACACACCACAGATGTGCCTATATATCAGTCTGATGGAGGCAATTCCTCACTTGAGGTTCCCTCATACCAGGTGCCTCTAGTCATGTCAAGTTGACAGAAACCGAAGAGCACAAGATCCTTTCCCCATAATGGTCAGCGGTGGCATTGCAGGATCAGGATCTGAATTCAAGTCATTTGATGTTATAGCTGGTTCTTGTTTACTCTTGCTCCACTGGCAAATGGCTTCAATCACCAGGATCACCCCGAAGAGCAAACCAGAAGGTAGGATGTCCCCAAGCCAACCTCCAGACACCGAGGTTGTTGCCCAGGTAATAAAAAACTGGCTAGGAGTACACATGTTCTTGCTGAATTGCCTCATTTTTAAGTGTTACCCAGTTTCTCATGACTCCATCATCAAAGCATCAGGCTTCATACAGCCTGATCTTCTGTTGAGCAATCCCCTGTTCTCAGCTGAGAGCAAGCCAGTTCCATCGTGATCCCAACTTTCACTTCTATAAACAATCCCAAACCCTCCCCCTGAAACATGGGCTCAGGTCCCGTCCTACACTGAATGTCAGGATTATTCTATTCTCCTCATTATTAGGGACTAAACGCCATGTGCTTGGTCCTCAGGCCGCTTCCAGCACTCTGGATTGAAGTGGAAGGAAACATTGGCTGATTTTTTCCACCTAGGGTTCTTTTGGTCTCTGCCTTTAAGTGTGAGAGGCTGGGGAAGCCATGTGGGGGCATCACGAAAAGCTGATGGGATTCAATCTGGAACAAGGAAGTGGAATGGATACAGATCCATAGCTGGTTGGAGGACTCAGTGCAGAAGGGGACGAGGAGCACCTGGGAAGAAATGGGGCCTGCTGCTGATCTCAAGTGTAGAACAGGGGCTTCTCTCCCATCTTTCTTTGGCTCTTCCCTGCTCTAGATGACTTTCAATGGCAATGAAGTGGTTATGGTTGTGTTGGAGATTGGTTCTAATGCTTTGATTCAGTTGGGAATCTGTGTGTCCAAACACTAGAGGTTCTTGTCCCCAGTTGGTTTTTGATCAGTCAATAATGATGCCAACGGCCAATGGCTGGGTACAAGGTAGGATCCTGAGAGTTTCACAGGTGAGGATGCAGAGAAGAACAGACAAGAAGTGCCATATGACTCAGGGAAGAAGGACGGGACGCAGGAGGTGCAGGAGATAAAGCCAACCAGTAATGTGAGAATTCGRGTGGGTGCCCACTGGCCACTTCCCCAATTGGGCCTAGGGTAGCAGGGGAAGGTTTACGAGTTTTGAGTTTGCCAAGGCATTTCAAAAATAAGCTAATGTGTGTGCCTTTCATTCGAGAACCCAAAGAGTTCCTGGGTGGGTGGCTGGAAGTGCACCACCCGCAGGGTGCAGAAAGCAGTGAAAACTCTTTCTGGCTCTAGCTCAGATGAAGTGATAATCTTTGGCAGTGTCCTAATAACTGGGACAAGGGGCCATGGCAGCGAAAGACAAAATAAAATCCAAAGCAGCCCTTTTAACTTTTAACTTTTACTGTTGGATCTTACGGCTCATCTGTCACATGCTGTAGAAATCATGTGAATGCCCTATTCCTTCCCAAGATGAGGACACTCGTAAACACATGAGTGTGCACGGGGCAGGCAAGAGCATCCTGGGGTTGTTTGCTAAGTTGTCTTCCGGGTATCGTCAACACGTTTATTTCTCCATGACATTCTCAAGATAAATGACTAGGAAGGGACCACTGCCAGTCAGCTGGCTGGAGTCCTTTGCTGCGCTCAGAGAGAAATCATGGGTAAGCCAGTCTTACTGTTCGTCTTTGACAGCTTCTGTTTGCTTCGATATCAGGCAGCAGGGTGTGATGGCAGCAGGTAGGTGGGAGCAGCAGCGGGTGGCGCCTGGTAGCCTCGCCTGACTCCTGTAAACTGTGGGTATCTCGTTCTTAGTCCTACAATGTTACTGCCCTGATGCAGGCCCAGGAAATTGGGATACATCATCCCTTGACTGTCGCTGGTAGTGAGGCTTCAAGGCAGATCTAGGTATCAGGATCCCCTTGGCCTGGGGTCTGAGATTMTTGGCCCTAAAGACATGGCAGCTTTCTGCAACCCAGGGTGACTGCAGCCTGTGGCTTCTTCTCTGACTCATTACTACCTCACGTCCTTCGTTATCTCTGCCCTCTGACCCCTCTTCCCATCTCTCAGTCTCCCTTCCCTGTTCAGCTGGGGTTGTTTCAGCTGTCAGTCAGCCAGCGGTCTTGCTGCTTTCATAGCTCGACACGCTGACTGCTCTGCTGCCGCTTTGTTACCAGCTCACCCTGTACCTGAACCACAAGAAGACCAGAAAAGATCACTTGAGAGGAGTCTTTTATTAGATTCCATGTTGCTGGATCAGGGGAGGCAGCACAGGATTATCACCCAGAGGGACTGACTTAAATGAGCTCTAGCAGCCTTTGATAACCGGAGACAGGATGCTTTGGCCTGATCATGACTTTTTTTTTTTTTT
>BDUI01000051.1:622641-643827 GCA_002335545.1 Apodemus speciosus | reverse complement strand
AAAAAAAAAAAAAAAAAGGTAGAGCCATCAGTTGTGACACTTGTGTTGTTGTTTCACAGTGTCTGCGGAGTGTGAGCTAACACTGGCAGCTAACAATGGAATAAAGATAGTTTGACTTGCTGCTTAATGGACAGTCCTCTACTCTAGGTGACCGGGGAGAGGCTAATGGGCAATTACTGAGTCATGCTGCCCTAGCCCACACTCTTTGCTTATGCAGGAGACCAGTGTAAGAAGGAGCATTTGAAACCAGAGGTTAGAGAACTTACCATGGACACTAATGATGATATTTTTTTAACAAACGTCGGTAATGCTAAACACCTCCTGGGCACTAGGGAACAGACAGGCCCCCTCATCTGTCTTCGGATCACAGCAAGGAATGTGTAGGAATGCCTGTGGTACATGTCACCGAGCCACCTCTGCTCTCCCTGTCCCTCTCTCCCTTCTTGATTGTTCAGAATGGAGCAAAGGAAGGCTTCAGGCTAAGGCTCCTGTTCCTCAGGTGGTGGCTTGCACCAACTGGAAAGCAGCCCTCTTCCAGGCACACCCTTGTCCATTGACTCTACCTTGAACAGCCTCGGGCTTAAATGATTCCGAGGGAGTGGAATATTTTCCACACGGTTAAGAATCTGAGATGGGTGTTGTTGCTGATGGAGGTGTAGGGACCTTTCACTAGGACAGTGGGTCTCAACTTGTGGGTCGCCACCTATCTGGGGATGTCAAGTGACCCTTTTACATGGGTCACCTGTGATTCATAACAACAGCAAAATTACAGCTATGAAGTAGCTAGGATAGTATTTTTGTGGCTGGGGCTCACCACCACACGAGGAAGTGTATTAAAGGCTCACAGCGTTAGGGAGGTTGAGAAGCACTGTCTTAGGAGGTACAGGCACTGACGCTATTCTTGGTTCTCAGATGAATCCTGTTCACCACCGACATTCAGCATTCTGGTGAGGGCTTCCTGGAGGTGGGCTCAGATTTGTAGGAATGAGGTATGGTACAGGCATAGTCCCAATGTGCTGCCTTCCCAGTACAGGTGCCCCAGGGAGGTTCTAGGAATCACCCTACTTTTAATAGTGTTTTCATCTCGAGACAAAAGGCAGCCAGAATTCTATTTTTTTAAAATTTATTTATTTATTATATGTAAGTACACTGTATCTGTCTTCAGACACCCCAGAAGAGGGTGTCAGATCTCATTATGGCTGGTTGGGAGCCACCATGTGATTGCTGGGATTTGAACTCATGACCTTCAGAAGAGCAGCCAGTGCTCTTACCTGCTGAACTATCTCTCCAGCCCATTTTTTTTTTAAAAAAGGTTTATTTATTTATTTTACGTATATGACTACACTGTAGCTGTACAGATGGTTGTGAGCAATCATGGGGTTGCTGGGAATTGAACTCAGGACCTCTGCTCTCTCTGGCCCAAAGATTTATTTATTATTATATGTAAGTACACTGTAGCTGTCTTCAGACACCCCAGAAGAGGGAGTCAGATCCTGTTATGGATGGTTGTGAGCCACCATGTGGTTGCTGGGACTTGAACTCAGGACCTTCGGAAGAGCAGTCAGTGCTCTTAACTGGTGAGCCATCTCACCAGTCCTGCAGGAATTCTCAACCACCAATCTCAGCCCAACCCTCAAAGCCACCACTTCCTTAATTCAGAGAGGATGGGAGCAAGGGAACAAACCTTTCTTTCATGAAGGTGGCGCTGCTCACTTGAGAGGTGTCACTGGACTCTGACAGCTCAGGGCCCAGGGCTGGATGGACATCATTTATCAAGTATATTGCGCTGCAGCAATTCACAGGCCACCAGGCTGGACTCTGCTGAGGAAATTTAAGTGTGCGGCAGCTGTGTGCAGCCAGCGGTGTCCAGCATTTTAAAAAGGTCAATTAAGAAACAGTTGATGGTGGTGTGGCTAATGACAGCCCAGAGGGGTGAGCAGGGCCGTGTAAATAGTAGGGCTGAGACCTCTATGGCTGGAATAGAAGTGTCGGGGTGAAGCGCGGTGGGGAGGAAACCTATTGTCATAAGCCATAAAGCACATCTGAGGTTAGCCGTGAAGATAGTACAGCTGTTTCCCTCCCCGGGCAGAGCGGAGAGCAAGGTTTGGCCCACAAAGGGGACAGCTGCAGCAGCTTCGTCAATCTGCAGATAAAATCATTACCCTCTGTTGCCTCTGCACTCCTGCTGTCCCACTCGGGGCCAGCCTTCTCACCCTGTGCATGTAGGAGTGGGTGGGCAGGTGGGAGCCTGGGAGCCGCCCCAGCGAGCCACCCCAGCCCTTGCTTGTCTCGAAGACATCCGCTCCTGGCTTCAGTGGACACAATGCAGGCGAGGGGTCAGACATCTATGCTGTGTCGGATAAAAGGGAGACTCGAAGCCCTTAGACAAAGTCTATTTTGGCTTGTGACAGAACTGGCTCTTGACTGGGGAAAGGAACTGTGTAGCGCACTTTTTTTTTTTTTTTTTTTTTTTTTTTTTTTTTTAAATCTGACAAAAGGGTCTTCGACTGAGCACTAGGCTGTGAGGACAGGCTCTATTGTCACACTTACCTCTGTTGAGCATTGGGAATGCTAATTGATATGCAAAACAGGTTTAGGGGTCCTAGAAGCCGGCTCCGTTTGAAGCCTATGAGCTAACCAAGGCTAGGCAGGAGCCAGCACAGCCTTCCTTGCCTTTTTCATTCTGTAAACCTAGTTGGGAAACTATACAGGTTTTAAGAATTAAGAAAGAAAAAGAGTATTGCACCAGTAAGGTTTGTCTTTCACACACCAGGTATTTATTATTAGAAAATAGCTTCTATCAGCTGTCAGTACCAAACAAACTGAAAGGAGGGTGCTTCTCACCATCGTCTTCCTCCTTAATATTTAAATAAACAGCTAGCTCACTGTGTGGTGAGTTGCCACACCTTTTTTTCCCTTTAAAAACTGGATAACTGAATGAGGTTTAGTACAAAACACCCTTCAAATGGGACTTGTTCTGCAGTAATTATGCTGTCTCCTTGAATAAGGGACATAAAAGAGATGAAAAAGACCACTCCGGCTATTAAGTTAGCCACCAAAGAATCCACAGTAGAAACAGGGGAAATGAGTAAACTAACCCAAATAAAACCCATCCAAACCAAGAAACCAGTTTGTACATTGGCTTTTTCAATTTTGATTATCATCTAAATTATATATTTATGTATATATATATTTGAGATAGTAATAAAAAAGGAAGAATTGAATCGCATCCTCAGCAGGACAACCTTCCTCATATGTTAAAGAGGTGTTCAGAAAATTTCATACAGTATCTGCTAAATAGACATGTTTGGCAGCTTAGCATATGAGTGCAGCATCCATGATTTTGAAGTCAAACAGCATTGTTTCCTTCTGGCCGAGTTCCTTACACAGGTAAGGATGACGTGGTAACAAGGCTCCAGATGTTCTCATGGTAACAAGGCTCCAGATGTTCTTAGACCCAAAGACTAAAGGAAGGGCTTTGGTGTGGCTCAGTGCATGGCCCCAGTGCAGAGACTTCCAAACCCCAAACAACGAGTCCACCAACTGACCACACAGACATCAAACAATTGTCTCCTTTGAGTTCCTCTTGACTGAGTGGAGCCCCAGCAAGGACTGCTGGTTAGAAGGTACGTTGACAGACTTTGGGATGAGGAGAATCACCCTCTGATTGGTCCGACGCCATTCATTGTACAATCGACAGTGGTACCTAAATGACACCTGGGGTGGGAGGGAAGGATGAAAGACTCAGAGGTGGCACAAGTTGACAGTCAATTCAAGAAATAAATATGTCATTTAAAACAGTATTGGGATGGGGGGCACGGGGCAGTGGTCTCAGCAAGCAACCCTCAGCCAGCAACGAGTGCTGGGTGTTAGGTGCCCACCAAGACCCCCGTAAGGCTGGCAAGTCTGCTTCCTTTTCTCCATCACATACTGGGAGAGATCAGATTATGAGTAGGAGCATGGAGTCCTCTCTGACTTGGGGTTTGTTTCCTAGTGGTGCCTCGGCACTCGAAGCCTCAGTCGTGAAGAAGTCTGACATGACAAGGCAGGTGCAGACCCTGTCCAACTGTGGACCCCAGACAATGCACCTGCTCAGTCGGAGGGCAGGGGTGCCAGGATTCATGGACTCTTCGGGCTCCACACTGCCCCGTGTAAAGGATCCCATTCACACTCAGAAATAAAGGGCACCTTTTGTCCTGTGCTGTGACAGTCTGCAAGGGTTGTGCTCTGGCCTGACCATGGTATTGAGTCTTGAGGTCAATAGCGTATTTTCTTTTCTCTCCCCGTGGACTCCAAGTGGCTGGGGAGCAGAGCTCACGTTGTATTTATCTTTGCAGATCCAGCATTTCTCACAGCGTTAGACACTTGGGAAGTTGCTGGAATATGCCGAGTCAGAAGACCCATGCTTTCTGACCAGAGTACTGCTCGAGCAAGCTTCGGGACCTGACTGTACCTCAGAGTGCTTGCTCTTTATCTAAGTGTCTAGAATGAGACATATAAGCTGTTTGTTTTAGAAAGGGCTGGCAGAAACTGATGGCCTGCCCAGAAAATTCACATGGTGTTTTTGAAGGTGTTTTTTTTTTTTTTTTTTTTTTTTTTTTTTTTTAAACAGAGAAAAGACAGGGTCTCACTCAGTCTGGCCAGGAACTTGCTATGTAGACCAGGCTGCCCTCAAATTCAGAGATCTGCCTGCCTGTGCTCCCAAGTGCTAACATTAAAGGTATATGCCACCAAACTCAGCTGAATTTAAAATTGGGGATGAGGCCTGGGATATGGCTCCAGAAGGCAAAGGTCTCACCAGTGAGCCTGAGGGCCGGAGCGCCACTCTTGGGACCTATATAGTGGAGGAGAGAACAGACTTCCCTAAGCTGTCCTCAGAATCCCACCTCCTCCCAATAAATAAATGAAAAAACTACAACAAAAACAAACAAACAAACAAACAAAAAAAAAAACCCCAAAATTCCAAACGGGTAGCTTTCAGTTTGAGTGCATGCAGATTCTTCATTTGTACCACTAGGAAGATGCCCACACACTCAGAGTGGCAAATCTCCTGAGTCTGGGCTGTTTAATAGTCTTGGGATAGGGCTACTGTTCTGAGAGCCCGGGAAGGGTCCACAGGAGCGGGCTGATCTGATATTTGGGGCTTAGTGTCTCCGCAAATGAAAGAGAGTACAAGCTTTGATCAGTTGGCAGGACCACTGCTGAACTTGAGGTGAGGAAGCAGACGGCCAGGCCGCGTGCCCGGGAGATTTGGGTATGAAAACACAAGCTTTCAACTCTCACAGGTGTACTCTCTCCAAAATGCCCTGACCCTGCAGGAGTGGATCCATCTTTTTACAGGCTAGATTCTCTTGTATCTATTCCATTGTGTGGCTGTTGGTGCTTCTCTGGAACTGAGAGGCAGGTGGGAACACCAAGTGGAGGAAGAAAGATGTGGAGCACAAGCAAGCACTAAAGAAGTGTGTCTGAGGTGTCCAGAGCCTAGAATCTGTGCCACAGCTGGATCGCACATCAGCTGTTCCTCCTCCATGATGTGCACATTCAGCCACTGGAGCTAGCAAGGTGAGAAGCCGCTGAGGGGACAGGCAGGCAGCAGACAGGCACAAGGACTGGAGTGTCCCTCCTGAACCTAGTAGCTGCCTAGGTGCGTGAGGCTGTCATTTAGGTTTTAGTTTCCTGGGAACCAGAGGTGCTCCTAAAGCACTTAGTTCCAGTCRTGTGTGTACACAGGGTTCTGGACCTGGAATTTCTTTACAGATTATAAATACACAAAGGATGATAATGACTTTGTGACATCTTCCTTAGATTCTGGAAAAGTGAAGAATGTGAGCTCTTTCCTTCAATGTGAGAGTGGCCCAGCTCCTGGGAACTTGTTAGAATATGAAAATTCTAGCCCCAACCCAGACTTAACGAGATCCCTAGGTGATGCAAAGGCACACCCAGCCCGAGCAGTACTGCTCCAAGGGACACCCAGAGTCAAGGACTCAGCAGGTTTCCTTGTTCTGTGTTCAGGAAATTGAAGGGGAGGGGGGGGAAGCTCACTTGTGTAGACAAACAGATAAACAGATGAGACCATATTAATCTATTTAATTACTGTTAACTACCAAAGTCTGCAGGCAAATTCAATCAATGAGAACATCTTGAAGATCCTTCTCAGGGAAAATAAAGGAAGTTGAACACAAGGCAGAGGAGACCACAGGTCTGTGGTGGCCCCAGGCTAAGATTTGCTCCTGTTTCCAGATGTTCTAAGACAGCCCCTTCCCTACAATGCAGCATCAGAGTGTGTGTGTGKGGGGGGGAAGTAAAGTTTAATTTAGAGAGATGAAGAGAGGGAAAACACTCTCAGGAGAGATGCTGGGATGAAAGGGAAACACCTCATTTAGATCTTAATCTCTGGGGTCTTAAGAAGAGAGTAGGAAGAAAATGCACAGGATTATTATTTCAAAATTACTATTGCTTATGGATTGATTTCCGAAGTTTATCTGCTTATTCACCTAAAGGACATCGGACTCGTACCCAGGATGGGGTCTGTTTCAGGGTCTCTGAGCACATGAAAGTTGGAAGAAGAGGGCTTTAGCATCCACGCCTCCCTTTTAGGAAGGCATCAGTGGGGTTGCAGGCCTGTGGGGACTGCACAGCAGCCTTTGGGAGATCTAGCCAAATAAATCTTCTCTTGGGCAGCTTTGGGGTAATTTAAGCATATACGTAGGAGCAGTGTTCTGGGGTGCCACTGTCCCCACAGTGGGACCAGCTCACTTGTCAGATTGCATAGGAATGGACTGACTGTGGCAGAGATCCTGCTTAGGTCAGATCCACGGCCAAAAACCTGATAGAATCTGGGTGCTTTGGCTCATGTCAGTAATCACCGCACTCCACAGAGACTGAGAGATGAGCGTCACCATGAATCAAGACCAGCCCAGGTCGTCGAGTACAACAAAACCCCTCAACAACAAGCAACCAGGCACACATCTGCTAAAGAACAAAGAAAATGCAGTTGTAAGCCAGCCCCACAGTAGCATGGGCTGACAGGATGTAGAACTGGAGAGATCCTGTTCATGTCCAGAATTTAAATGATCCAATCATGGAACAAGTCTAACCAGAGACTTGGTCCTTTGTTCACTGCACTGGGGCTTGCAGGTCAGTAATGTGGCACATGTAGAGATGTCCCATGCTACAGCACTGGACTCCAGTCTACAAGAGGATGACATGCAGTATACTTAGTGTCCTCACAATATGGTGGACCTAGTTCTCAGCTGACTGTTCACAGACTTAAATTCATGAACCTTCCCCTATGCCATCATTAAGAAGCCCTCAATGCTTCTTAATGATGTGACCTGTTAGTGTAGTTCCTCATCTGTGGTGACCTCCAATCATAAAATTATTTTCATTGATACTGTTACGAATCATAGTATAAATATCCAAAAGGCAGAATATGTGACCCTTATGAAAAGGTCATTCAAGTCCCAAAGGGGTGGAGACTCACAGGTTGAGAACCTTTGCCCTAAACCATGAGGTGTGAGAACTGTTGAGGGCTTGGCCTCTTGGGTTCAAGGTGGGTTTCTAGGACACTGCAGACTGCCTGGTGTAGGCCTCTGAGTTTATATTACAACAGGGCCCTTGTAGTCATGAGTTATCAAAGGCACTCTGAGGTTTGTAGTGTGAGTGCTTGTCCCTTGTCACAGCACCTGGCTGAGAGGCTCTTCCAGGAATGGCCCCTCTGAGGAGCCAGGCCAGGGCTGCTGCAGTGTTTGTTTATCGAGACATTTTCACAGCATATTCTCCTTAAGCTTGACAGCTTGTTTACAATGGGCTACAGCTGGAGGGCACTTTCCAAGTGCTGTCAGCTCCTGAATTACGGCTTTTGCCAGGGCTACTCAGTACAGCATTTATCTGGGAAGGAATTATTCTATATCCAGTAACCTATTGCTGAGCCGACTCCACAGTGTGCTTTTTTTCACACCAGTCAAGACAGAGGAGGGTCATTCCTTCCTTCTGCTACTCTGCATTTTTCTGGAGGTCTGTGAGAAGGTGGACTTTGGYAGAGCAGGGAAGACACAGGAAGATGACCCTGGGCCTGCCCTCGGTGTGTGCTTAGACATGTCACCAGATCTTATGGTACTTACTCTTCATGATGACCACAACCCAGGACAGCACTCATCTCCTCCATTTCTCTTTGGGGAAGAAGGCTGAGTAGGAAAGGTTAAGTGTCCTCTTTAAAGGTAGTTAGCTGCTAGGAAGCTGCATTTTATTCTAATGCAGGGGCTCTGATGCTCCATGGCATTCTAGCAAAGCCCGGATAAGGCCCGATTCCCACCAGAGCCTGCCTTTCCTCTGGGATGGGGATGAGATGAGGCCACATGCCTTTTGCTCTAAGCAGTCATCCTCYTCTCTGCCCAGTGTCCCGCCCCTCCTCCTTTCTTATCTGGCAGGCATACTCTTCAAAGACCATGTTACAAGCCCTTGGCTGGCTCTGGCCCGACATGTGGGGTATACCCTCCTTTACTTTTCATCATAGATATGAGTCTATGAAAAAATTCTAGACCCCCAATGACTTGACTATGGTGTAAAACAAACAAGTAAGCCAACAAACAAACAAAATCAACCAAAACAAAAGAAAACAAAAGAACACAAACAAAAACCTCTCCCTTATGCTTAATTATTACTTTCCAAAGTCATTTACTGTGTATTCCCTGAATTCAGTGTCATGACACCGAGGGAATGGGTCCTGATAGGGTTAAGTAAGGCTCAGAGAAGTGACTTACCAGGTGTGTGGGTGCCAGAGTGAGACTCTTAATCTGTGTGTGTGGTGTATGAGCATGAGGCCAGAGCAAGGTACAGGGGATCTTAGGCTATCATAAGCATCTTTGCCTTGAGAAAGCATCTCTTCCTGAACCGGAGGCTCATCTGCACAGCTAGGCTGAATGGCCAGCGAGCTTCTGTGCTGTCTGCCTTTGCCTGGCCCCCTGTAACTCTGAGGTCACAGGCATGCAGAACCACACCTCACACTTGATATGGGTGCTGGGATTTGAATTCAGCTCCACTGTACTATGTTTTCTTACACGCCGAGCCATTCCCCAGCCCTTCTTCTTGCTTTATTTCTAACCATTCTCTCATCACAACGAAAGCTTGGGATCAGTTTCCTTCTTTGATTGATATTGATGCAGGCCACACTTTAAAAGTGTGGACCATTAAAGGAAGGGACGAATAGTTTGATCTGTGGTTTCCTTAGCTGGGAATAGAATTTCCCAATCAACCAGAAGTCTCATTGAGTTCTTGGCATCTTCCTACCGCTCAAGCCATGTCCCTCTTCCTGAGACTGAAATGTGTCCCTGACTGTCTGAACATCACTATGGGAGAGGAGGGCCAGAGCCAGAAGAGCTCACAATGAGTAAGAAGGAAAGGAAGAGAGGGTTTGATTGGCAGTGGAAGGAAGAGGTAGGGAGGAGAGGGGAGCCAGGAACAGTGTGAGGTGCTGGCACTGTGCTAGGGGATGTGGGAAGGGTGCACTTTTGACCAGAAATACTGCTRAGTGACAATGGGATGTGACCAGATTATAACTGTGCCCACACAGGAGAGAGGGAGGCTGGGCTCTGAGGTATTCTTGAAGCAACCTCTTTTTCAGCTCTTTAGCTCCCACTGGACAGCAGGAGGAGGGAGCGAACGGTGCCCTTTGGGGGTGCTTCCGGGGGTGTCTCAGCCACCCACTTCCTGCCCAGAGTCAAATGCATGACAAAGGGGAGGCTTAAACATTCTTYCTCATACACAGCAGGAACACTTATTGGGAAATGGCTTTTCTTTGGTGGCAGCAAAAGTCTTCTCAACTAGATAAATTAGTGCTTTTATGGGTAGCAGAGTCAATATCCCAACACAGGGAATAGTGATCGGGCAGAGTGCAGTGCCATGTCCAGCCAGGACTTCAGGCTGTGTCAGGATGCAGGAAGGGAAGAGGCAGCAGGCAGGATTCATGATCTGTGCAGAAGGCTGCAGTGAAACTCGTTCATAACCTACCACAAAGGAGCCCAGCAAAAAGCGAGAAGCAACAAGAAAGCAAGTATCACGCTGTACACCCATTGAAATCCCCATGAGGGACGGACAGGGGACACGTCTGACTTGTGAGGGTAGGAACCCGGCTTTCCTTCTTTTGATGTGCTCTTCCCTGCAGTGTGTTTGGATGTACATTCCCCAGCTCCTCCCCAACCCCTCCAAACCACATAGGTATGCCCTGCCAGCATTTGAAGGTCTGGGCAGGTGAGTGGGGCTGCAGACATGAAGGAGCCTGTGGTGACAGTGCTGTCAGCCTGAGCCCCACCCCCCACCCTAGCCTTGGGACATACTCACTAGTGTCCAGAAGAGGTAAATCGTGAAGAGTGCCACAGTGAGAGCAATGAGTCCGACGGCTTCCAGCCGACTACTAAAGTGCAGGTGGTCCACGGCACCCCGCAGGCATAGCCAGCCTGAGATGGTCGCCAGGGGCGTTATAAACAAGAAGCACACCATGTCTCCAAACAGGGTCCGCTTCTCATGCTGGGGGCCAGGGTTTCTAAGCCACTGCCAGAAAAGAGACAGACAGACAATCAGGAGAGGGATGGCAGTGAGGGATGGGGATGAGCTGTTCTCAAGCTGCCTTTGTTTCAGGATCTGGGCAAAGGCGCTTTTGACCCTCCTAAGATCATACGGAAGCACTGAAGGCTTATTCTCATGCCTCTGCCCCTTGGATAATATAATAATAACTATACCAGTTTGTAAAGTCCTTGCTGAGGATGCCCCGCCTTTTGTGAGAAGGGTTCAATGGTGACTGTTAGGAATTGCAATGATCCTGTGACGGTAGGTGAAATATTACTCTGCTATGTTCTGTGGTGAGTGCTCCCCAGATTTTCATATGTGAAGGCTTGGCCCCAGGATGGTGATATTAGGTACTCTGGGAGGTGGTGCCAAAAAGGGAGGCAGCTACAAAGGTTCCCAGAATCATGGCCTGAAAGGACATCATGGGGTGTGGGTTTAATTCCTTTGTTTCCTTAGGATGATACCACTTGCTTTGACCCCATGCTGTCTTCATTAGAGGACCAAACCATTGTGGCTGCCATCCTTGGACTTGTGCCTTAAGAAACATGAGCATGAATACGACTTTTCTCTTTCTTAGTTGACTGCTTCAGGTATGTCCCTGTAGGGACGGGATGCTGAGCAGTGCAGAGGGTCCCAGCTGAGGTCTGAGACCTGTGCTCAGGAGCCTCGGCTTTCCCCACATACGGACTCTGAGAATGTGGGCAGGGCAGGGTTAGCTCAGCAGGCCTGGGTGCTGAAATTCTGCAAATTCCTAAGAAGTCTGTCTGCAGGACTGGATTTGGATTGGCTCTTAAGAGGCAGAGGCAGGCGGATTTCTGAGTTCGAGGTTACACAGAGAGACCCTGTCTCGAAAAACCCAAAACTAAACCAAACCAAACCAAACCAAACCAAAAAGATGTCTAAATCCTTATAACAGCCTGTGTGATAAGCATTTTGATGCCCAAGGCCTTAGGGCACATAATCAGACAGTTTATGCCAATACTATGATACATATTTAATGGCTATTTTTGTTCTGAGGGTCTGTAATCTAGTGGCCGAGGTCAGTTGCACAGGTAGCCTATACCTGTGTGATTGACCCCAGTGATTCTAAGGCTCAGGTGAGCTTCCTCGATAGACAACATTTTACAGATATTTATATAAATTACTACTAAAAATTAAAGTGTAACTAGCTGGGTATGTTGGCTATGTCCATTGTTCTAGGACCTGGGAAGAAGAGGCAGAAGGATTATGAGTTCAAGGCAACCTTCTGCTATATATGAGTCTATGTCAAAAAAAAAATGTGCGTACATCCATGTGACATCACTGGGAAAGGACATCTGGTAGTTGGGACTGTGTTCCAGGTGCCTTGTCCTGTTTTTCCTTTTAATCTGGATCCCTCTACTGAATGTCACATCTTGAGTGCAAGAGCTTTTCTCAGTCCTGTGAGCCCCAGTGAATCACTGAATCCAAGGGCAGTCTTAGTGACTCTTAGCACAAAATGACCCTGGCCCAACTCCACAAACTTAGGAATGTCCCTGGGTTGGCTTTTCAGACCCCTAATGTCCTCGCTCAGGATCACCTCTGACCTGCAGAAAGACCAAGGATGAGAATTTCTTGTTGAAAGACTATGAAGAGAGTTTGCGCTGCTGTTGTCGCACTTGGTAACTGCCTTACATGGGGAAGTGCATGCCCCAGCACAGCCTGCAGTCTGCAGTGGGTTACTGCAATTCTGCATTTACATATCGGTGTCAGCATACACCAGTACTGAGGCCGGGGAGCTTTCCTGCAGATTAGCATGAAGCACAACCGGACCAAATGAACGTTTCTAGCTACTGTTTCTAGCACCTGTCCCATGTAGTGACAGAAGAGGCCAACCAGCCCTGAGAGCGAGGTACTGTAGGACGGATGGAGAGGTGAATTGACATGGTGGAGTCTGTCTTCCATACTGTTCCCGGCCCCCAACAAACAAGTTCCTGCATTGTCCAGCAGCACCTGCCCAGTGCTGCCAAACAGGAGCCCTGCAGGATGCAGAGAAGAGACCCCAAGTGGCCAGTGCAGCAATTCCTGCATCACTGCCATGGGCTGATAAGAGAGCATGGAAATGACTGAAGAGGGAAGACAGGGTCATAAGTGAGAACAGAAGCAAAACACGGGTGCCACACAGGCAGCAGGTAAGCTGGGGCTTGGCTGGCAGAAGCCGCCAGAATAAGTTGAAGGGGTGGAGATAAGGCACAGAACTGTGTCTGTGGGAGGTCCTTCCTCGTGTCTGCCTGGATCCCAGCGCATCAGCTTCTAGTGATAACCCCCTTGAAAACTGGGCTGAGATGCTGAAAGAAGTCAGTCTCAGCCCCAAAGAGGGCATGAATTAATTTGAAGACACAGATAAGGAGGAGCCTGCTTGTGTGTGGATATGAACCCAGCATTATGAATATTTAACACCGATACCCAAATGATCAAGTGCAAMCCTATTAACCCTGCCATGTGCTGGCATGTCACCTCCCACACTTCAGATGCTTCAGAGAGCTCTCATTAACATTTTCTTGCCTAAATACTGGTACAACCCCTAAGAAGTGGAGGATAGAAATAGGTCATTATTATCCCAATTGTACAGACTCTGAAAGGTTAAATGATTGTATTATGTGACACAGAGGCCAACGTGAGGAAATGGCTGGTCAGGCTCTCTCCACTGTCGTCAAGATATGTTATAGTAAGATATTTGAAAATTTAAATAGCAAGACATTACTCAAGTTCCTAAAACAATGGTACTCAAAGGCTTAGCACAGAAATCCCTTTAGAGTTGGGTTTTCCTTAGACGTGGACAGGAAGTCTGTGCACTCACTCGCTCTGCACCACATTTACAGGAACAGGRTCTTCAGGAAACACGCTACTTGTGTGCAGAGGCTGGCTTGCTTCCTTGACCACAACTTCCTTTCCTTTCCTGGGGAATTATGGACATGTTTTTATTTACTTAAGGCAGGGTCTATGCATCTCTGGCTGGCCTGGAACTTGCTATGCAGATCAGGCTGGCCTCCAATTCACAGAGATCTATCGACCTCTGCCTCCCAAATGCCAGGAATAAAGGGGTGAGCTGCTACACCCGGCTGGGCATACTTTTAGCACTAGCTTATTATTTTATTTGTCTATGTGGCCTCTGATAATGTCCTGTGCAAGGGATGATCTAGCTATGAAAGGAAGTAACTATGAATCAATATTTACCTGATAAACACATATAAGATTTCTATTTAGTTATCTAATATATCTGTGTGTGAGTGTAGGTGTGTACATGTCATGGTGCATGAGCAGAGGTCAGAGGACAGCTGTGTGTGTTGGTCTCTCTTTCCACCTCATTTAAGACAGGGTTTCTTAGTTTACACTGGTGAGTACATAAGGCTAGCTAGGCCACAAGCTTCTGGCATTTTTCTGTCTCTGACTTCCACCTTCCTGGAGTATGACAGGGCTGGGGGCGGGATTACAGACAGGTACTACTGTATCTGGCTTTATGAAGTTCTGGATGTTAAGTTGGGGATCTAAATTCTGGTCCTCACCTCTACACACGGCAAGTGCTTTAACCACAGAACTATTTTCCTAGTTCCCTATTTATCTAGTAAACCAAACACACAGGGGCGTAGGAAGCACCTCAGTGGCACAGTGAATGTACAGCATTCACAAGGCCCTGGGTTCAAGCCTCACTACACCCCTTCCTCCATAAAAGTGAAAACCGTGGAAACTCTGAAGGCCTCTGGTTCCTGTGTCTTGCAGTCCAATTGTTCTCTAATTTTTTTTTGTATCCCTGAGAAATGTCTAGCCCACAGTATATGTCTCCAATTGGCCTTTTAGCACCGTTTTGGGAAGGCCCTGATTACTTTTCTGATTCTATTGTATGACGTGTTCTTAGTACTGTTATGTGAAGTATGTGTTTTCTTTGAACCCCGTGTCCTACTTGCCTCTCTGAGCAGGAAGGGTGGCAGTAATCTGCTGTTGAGGAAAACATGGACAAATACCTATCAGCCAACACAGAGGTATTCATTCCGGCAGTTTGTAACAGAATATTTGATTAGCTTACATTCCTAATTTATATGAAATAAATTCCAGAATTTACTTAAAATAGTAATATCAAGTCACGATGCAATCTTTTGTGTATAAACATGGTATACTGCGGAGTAGAAAACCTTCTTTTGGTTAGAATATATACTCTGATCCTATGAATGTAGATATACTTATGCAGACATAGAAACTAACATTCACTAACACATGGTATCCCATGTATCCCATGGATAAAGACTAGAGGGATACTTGACAAAGCAGTAGTTATCCTTGGCATGAAATTATGAGATTAGGGCTGGTTTTAAGATTTTACAAAATATATTGTTTTTCTGAAACGAACATGGATCACATAGCTATATCTACACATGCTTTGTATAGAGAGGGAGGAAAGGAAGGGAGAGGAGAGGAAAAGGGAGAGAAAGAGAGAGAAAGACAGACAGACACAGAGAAAGTGGGGAGAGAGGAGGGAGAGAGGGAGGTACAGGCAGAGAGAGACAGAAACAGAGAGACAGACAGAGACACAGAAAGAGGGGGAAGAGAAAGGGGAGAGAGGGAGAGATTGAAGAGTAGCCAACAGGGGTAAGTGGGTATCTGGCTGGTCCACAGCACTACAGTACAAGCACTTACCTTGGAACACTGGCATGAAATAGAGTCTGCAGTATTCCCCACTTCACAGATACAGACATAGGGGAGTAGGGAGTCTTATAACCTACCTAAGGATAGCTAGCAAGCGAGTGGTAGAGGTGGGATTCAAACCAGCCTTCACTTTTCGTTCCTTGGTGTCTATATATTAACACTTGTATTTTACACCAAATGGTAACTGTGTGTGAATTTAAGTGTATGCTAGTTGTTTTTGTTTTTTGTTTTTAACTTAGCCAAGCCATGGTAAGTCATGCTAATTCTGTGGCTTGCAAATCAGGGCTTTAGGGAATGTATATCAAGTTGCTGAATGGTTGGCTGCCCAGGATGTTATCATGGTAATTCTACAAAATTTCCTGGCTTGCTGCTTTGATCAATGTTAATTCTTTTATCTAACCAGAATGAGGCTCAATTTCTGGGCATTTAATCTCAGCAACATTATCATGCACATTGGCCTAATTCATAACAGGCAAAAGGTTGATCTCAATTACAGGGCCTTTGCATTTCTGGTTCTTGTATGGCTTCTGCTTCTCTGTCAGTTACATTTTCCCTACACTGAGCAAGGCACCCATTCGGTGAGTGGCATCTCGCCTAAGGATGCAGCACACCTCAGGGAAGGTGTAAACAGCCTTCATTTTCCTGCTGGGCCTCATCTACATGAGCAGGGCCCAGGACAGTGCTTGCTGCACACACGGTTCACATCCTGAACCAATGATAATGACTTGTTTCCTGAGCCTTTACTGTATACGCCCAGCATTATCTTATATTATCTTATATCTTATATTAATTCATACAATAATTCTTGTAGAAGGTAAGCTGTACAAGAGTGACCCCGGCTTCTGTCTCAGGTAGTCTAGTTCTAGTGAGTGTTCTCGTAACCATTTTACAGTATCCTTCCTCCTCCTTAGCAAAAACTGAGGAAGAGAATAGAGGGAGGGGTTTATACCTTAACAGTTCTTATCAGCTGTTCTGATGATATCTGCTCCATGGTGCTTGTGCTGGAATGAGACACCACCGTGCCACTGTGGCTAGCGTTTACAGCTAACAGGCCAGTGCTGAATGGTTTAATCTTAATCCTCAGCTAACACTTGGTTGGTGGCTAGTTGCATTTGAAGGCCAAGGCCAATGCTGGAGGATACTAATCTGTATGGCTGTCTTTCAGCTGGCTACCCCACCCCAGGGGGCTGCCACAGGCCTCCTTCCTGTTTGTTTTCTCTGGTGCTCACGCAGGTGTGATGGCTCATGTCTAATCCTTGAGGCAGCAGTCAGCAGGGACTACCAGGGGAGATCTTGTCTTGAAAAGCCCAAACAAGCAAATAAATGAACAAACCAACCAACCCATGAAGCAGACAAAATCTTTTGTGTTGGAATAGCCAGCAGTGAGCAGAGCTGCCCACGTTTCTCTGGAAATCTCATTTTAATCACTAACTTGTTCCTGAGTTATGATGTTGATCTATGTTTGGAAATAAGTTCATCTAACAAACAAACCAAGGAGAAACTCAACTGTGATGAGCACAGCAGGGCCTGGGACAATCTAGGAGTTAGCGCGGCATCCGACTGCCAGTGACAGGGTCTCACTCACTGGCTGGGACGAACCTCCGAGGTGGGTCAGCTGTGGGTTCCACCTAAGTACAGTGTTACTGTGTTAAGTCCCTGTCTTAGTTAGGACTTCTATTGTTGCAGCAAAACAGCATGACCAGAAAGCAAGTTGGGGAGAAAGAGCTTATCTGGCTCATACTTCTGTATCAGTGTTCATCACTGAAGAAAGTCAGGACAGGAACTCAAGCAGAGCAGTAACCTGGAGGCAGGAGCTGATGCAGGTGTCACAGAAGGATGCTGCTTACTGGCTTGCTCCCTATGGCTTGCTCAGCCTGCTTTCTTATAGAATCCAGGACCACGAGCAAGTGCAGGAGTGACACTACCTACAATGGTCTGGGCCCTAATCACTGATTTAGAAAATGCCTTACACCCCCTTCCAGCTTACGGATCTTACGGAGGCCTTTTCTCTATTAAGGCTCCCTCCTATCAGATAACTCTAGTTCTTGTGTCAAGTTGACATAAACCTGGTCAGCACAGTCCTTCACTGGAGGGTGGGTATGAGGGTAGACTTTGCCATAAGATGCCAAGGTTAAGTTCCCAAGCCAGGAAGCACACTTTGTAGGTGAGTTTGCACTAGAACCAGAACATATTTTGTTGGCTAACAGTTTGCATCAATTATATCCCTCCTACAAATCTCCCTAATTGGAAGCCACCATGAGAATGGAAGAGACTGGGAGAAGGACACACACATTTCTGGAGCTGGAATTGAGACTGAGATGGCAAGGTTTCAGTGTTCTCTCCAGGTTCTCATCTGAATGCGACCCGCTCACTAGGCCCTTGGGAGAATTACTAACCCAACTTGTGCTTCTTGGTGTAGTTCTTACTTTAGAAGTGCACACATTCTAGGCTGAACTGTCTTGATTTGTCTGTGGAGCGGGGACATGGGGGGGGGGACATGGAGGGAGCAGTGTGATGAAAGGAGGTGTCAGGCCCTTTGCATGTTTAAAAACTAGAGATAAACCCAGAAAATCATGCTTTTTCCCTTGTCTGAAACAAAGCAGACAACATGACCACACAATGCCACCAGTGTTTGAGTCCCTGAATCCCCAGGCTGTCCATGCATGTGCTTTCCGGTCAGCTGGAGCTGGGCAGAGGGAAAGCCTGACTCCAGGGAAGCTAAGGAGATGCTCACTGCTGATGCCCATGCAGCTAGGCTGGAAGTCAGAACTTATCAGACGATTGCTCAAGCCTTGGCCTCCTTCCAAGCTCTAGCCGTACACATTCAACAGCCCACCACACATCGCCACTAAGATGACTAACAGACAACTCAAATGTCATCCGTCTAACAGGACCAGCCCAAGCCTTTATTTCTAAATCTCTATCAGTAAATGACAACTCTGCTATGGTACTCACTTAAGAGCCCTGTTTCCCTTCCCAGTCTTTCCCCACTCTTGTAGCTCTTCCAGAAGTCCTGCCGGCACTGTCTCAGATTGATAGCTATGGTCTGTGCATTTCATTCCACTCTCACTGCTACCAGGTCAGTCTGGGGCCCTATTATGCCCTGCCTGGAGACAATAGCTCCCCCTCCCTCTCTGCCACCTTGCAGCCCAGTCAGAAACAACAGTCATTGTCAACTAGAAATACCGAACACATTCTTTATCCCCAATTCCTCAGCAGTTCTATAAAATCTACCCTGCTGGGAAATACAGGGTCAGACCTCATCCTATCCCATGTTCTGACTGTGTCTCCCACTAGCTTCCCCTTCAGAGACCAGACTTCACCCATGTTCTTGAAGGGGTAACTCCTTGTCATTTGACTCTTAGCTCAAAGACCTCTTCTCATTGAAAATGCTTACAGGGCAGGGGCTGGGGGGAGTGGGGAGGTAGGAGGTCTCAGTAGGCAAAGCATGAAGACCTGCTCTGGGATCCCCAGTGCCCAGGTAAAAGCTGGGCATGGCGTGTGTTCCTGTTACCCTAAAGCTTGATGGAGAAGGGAAGGAGCATGAGGCAGTCAGGAGGATCCCAGGGCTTACTGGCCAGATGGTCAAGCCAATCAGTGAGCTCCAGGTTCAATGAAGAAATGATTCTGAGCAAGCACAGTGGGGGCAGCAACAGGGAAAGCACCTGGTCTTCACTTCTGGCCTATATGCATGCATGGGTGCTCACAGACATACACACATACATGCACACATACACACATGTTCACATGCGTGTGCGCACACACATACACACATGTTCACATGCACACACATGTATAAACATCCACACCACATACACACATCTGTGAACAACTGGCATATTTTCTACAGGGCACAGAATGGCTGACTGAAAGGAACATTATTTCTTTGCTACTTATTCATTCATTGCTACTCATGGCAGCAAAACCTCCTTGAAGACATTTATTTTGCTACATAACACGACAACATACTGTTACACACACACACACACACACACACAAATGCAAACTGCTGAGTACATTTAGTACAGCTTGGGCAGATGTGGTTTCTGAGCTGAGTACTTTGTGTTGGATAACTAATCCAGAGCTCCTCTATAGAAGAGGCTAGTTCTCCTTCTCTTTTTCTTTTGGTTTTTCGAGACAGGGTTTCTCTGTGTAGCCCTGGCTGTCCTGGAACTCACTCTGTAGACCAGGCTGGCCTCGAACTCAGAAATCCGCCTGCCTCTGCCTCCCAAGTGCTGGGATTACAGGCGTGCGCCACCACGCCCGGCGTTCTCCTTCTCTTTACATAGTTACAGCATTATTCTAGCAATACCTTAGTGATTTTTTTCTTTTAAAAAAATTGAAAATATATTTTCTTCATACAACATATTCTGATTGAAGTTTCAACTCTGCTAACTCCTCCCAGATCTCTTCCACCTCCTCTTCCACCCAGTCCACACCCTTTCTTTTTCTCATTAGAAAACAAACAGGCATCTAAAAACTAAAAACAAACAAACCAGAATAAGATAAAACAAACAAATAGAAAAAAAATGCCAAAGGAGAACCACAAGAAACACAGAGAGCCACACATGGAAATCCTATAAAAACACAAAACCAGAAATTGTCATACATAAGCAAAAGACATGTAAGTAGTAGTAGTAGTAGTAGTAGTAGTAGTAGTAGTAGTAGTAGTAGTAGTAATAATAATAATAAAAGAGACCCAAAGTGATGAGAAAAAACCTTCCAAAATACCACCAAGTTTGTTTCTTCTTCTCCTTCTCCCTCTTCTTCCTCTTCCTCCTCCTCCTCCCCTCTCTGCCCCTTCCCTCCCACCTCCTTTTTTCTTTATTCATTTTTAGACTGGGCATGCTGGTACAAACCTTTAATCCTAGCACTTGGAAGGTAGAAGCAGTCAGATCTCTGAGTTGGAGGCCAGCTCCTGGAGAGTTAGTTCCAGGACAGCCAAGGCTATACAGAAAAATGCTGTCTTAGAACCCCCTCCCCCAGAACCAAAACAACAAAAGCTCCTTTTTAGTTTACGTGTGTGAGTCTTTGCTTGCACCTATGTATACACATCATGAATGTGCCTGGTGTCCACAGAGCCAAAGGGTGGATTCCCTGGAACTGGAGTTATGGATGGTTGTAAGCCATTGTGTAGATGCTGGAAACAACCCTGGGTTCTCTGAAAGAGCGCAGGTGTTCTGAACCGCTGAGCCATCTCTCTGGCCCCAGAGACTTTGTTCTTTTTGTTCATACATGGCTTGGCCTGGAAGCAGCGCTGAGACATCTTAGACACTTAATGAAAATGAACCAGTAAACACACAGTCGGCAGCCCTGACCAGGGATGATCCTACAGTATTAGACTAATTAAGTTGACTGGAAAGAAAGTATTTTGTTGTGTGCAAACACCAAGTCATCAAGTTCATTGCTTTTAGTCTAAAGACAGTCATATAGAGAAAAATCTCACTTGATTTCTGAAACAGCTACTTTTGTTGTTGTTAYGGTAAGATGAAAAACCTGTAGTTTCTATTTAAGCTATTTTTCTAAGATGAAAATGACTATGGAATGCTCTCTTTTCTCGACAGGTCATGAAATAGCATGAGAAACCCAGCAAAATTATTCAAGGTCCTTTGTACTCATTTGGTTACAATTACTCTGTCTCTCTTTTGAGGAAACTGCCTTGAAATAATTGAGAAGTCCACAATAGCAAATATCCATTTAAAATTAAACAGCTCTAGTTTAAGCAGAAATATGCACTAAGTGTTTCTCATGTGCCAGTTTGAACATTTTCCTGAATGTCATAGTGTCAGTTGGGTCATTATTCCCACTCCAGATAGAAAGTTAAGCCTCAGGCAGTGGAGCTGCCCCTGCAAGGTCAGATGGTGGAAGAGCTGATGTGTAAAGCCTCTGGCCTCCACTCTCTTAGCACTTCTTTCTCCTTGCTTTTGCTCTCCCTGGAATCTTTTTTTTTTTTTTTTTTTTTTT
>BDUI01000051.1:602760-619997 GCA_002335545.1 Apodemus speciosus | reverse complement strand
CTAGCTGTCCTGGAACTCACTCTGTAGACCAGGCTGGCCTCGAACTAAGAGATCCACCTGCCTCTGCCTCCCAAGTGCTGGGATTAAAGGCGTGCGCCACCACCGCCCCGGCTCTCCCTGGAATCTTTTTTTTTTTTTTCTCCCTGGAATCTTAATCCTTGTTTTCCAGTCTTTCCTGCGTGGATAGCATTGAGGAGGCAGTAGGCAGGGGATAAGACCCAGGCTTGGCAGGGTGCGCGGGGCACTGTCCATTTGACTCCATGTAGGTTTTCCCTGACACCATGACCACTATCAAGTTCCTTCACCTCTTAGGGAGTAAAACATGGGCATCTCCCTTAGTAGGGAGTAGAAGGTTCTGCTTTTTCTGGGGTGATAAAGGACACTCCCTACTTGACACAGTGACGATGTAGAACTTACAGGTTCCCACTTGAACTGAAAACATCAGGATCAACTAAGGAGTATACACATCACCCCCCAGGCTGCCCCTTTATGGCCTCTGGACTTGTGTGCATGGTAGCTTACTGTATTTCCATGTGTGGAATGCACTGCTCAAATCTCACAAGGCAGACAATGGAATAATGAACCTCTATCACTCCAGTGAACCCATACCCCTTCCAGACTGGGCCACACCAGCCTGTGACAGCACCATTGTCAGTGGGCCCAGTGTCACCTTTCATTTCTTMTTCTCCTCCCATAGCCAGTCTATGAGCAAGTCCCATCTCCTGGATCGTTCATGTCTCTCAAATGCCATTGCTTCCTCCCCGACCCCAAGTAGGGTCTCACTGCTGACTCAAGCTGGCCTCACCCTTGGGACTGTTGGCTTTGGCCTCCTAAGTGTAGAGACTGATGGTGTGCCATTACACCTGCCTTCCAATGCCATTTATTACATTTTTCCAAGTTCCCCTTTTATTTTCTGAGCCGCTCAGCAATCTTCTTTTATACTCTCCCGTTGTCCTGGAAGCCAGTTCCCACAGAGTGTTGAGACTGACTGTACCACTTTTCTTGCTTCAAACTCCACATCCTTGAAGAGTCGAGCATGATTAGGGTATTTATATACACAGACCCAAGGGGTCCATGGTAGGTTCATGGGATCTATGGTTTTAGATGGTGGAAAAATTCTCTCCTTTGGTTTCAGAAACTTAACTGCAGTTGAGCCTCCCTTGAGTCATGCAGAGAATCTCAATGTCATTAGCAGCACTTGTCACCCCCAGAGCCACAGATATTTTATATCACATCACAACGGTTGCAGGTAGTCTGAAATATTGCTATTTCAAAGATAATTACTTGGTCTGCCTCACAATGCATTAATAAAGAAGAATTTACCTTTCATTGCATCACTGCCTTTTAAATATTTTCATAACTACATTTTAATGTAATCTAGTTCCTTCACATTCTTATGTAATTATTGCTATCCAGTTAAAAATACAAGGCTCTCACAGACAGCCAAAGGGTCCATGAAGAAGTTTCAGCACCTTTAATCTAGCTCCTTTCTTCCCACTTCTGCCTTGGGTCCGTTGTCTGCTTGTTCCTTCAGCCTGGAGCTCCTCCATCTCTGCTTCTCTCTCATGGCTGGACTGTCACAGGTCCTTCTTCACAGGACGTCCCAGATCTACACACATTCACTCTAACTTTCTGTGCCATGGGCACTTGTTTTGATTCCTTTATGACTTTTCTCCCCTTCAGAAATGATATTTGTGTGCTTTTTGGAAAATCCTTCTCTCCTAGCACATAAGCCTTCTTAGACTGTTACGTGCACCTGGCCTGTCCATGTCTCTATTCCCATTTTCTAGAATCCTGAAGTTGCACTCCATAAATATTAGCTGAGGAAACAAACAAATCCTTGCAAACCAGAGAATATTTCTGGGTAGAATCAAGATGAGCAGAACACACACACACACACACACACACACACACACACACACACACACACACACACACACCGTAGCACAGAATCTTCCCATCTAATGCAATAAAGTAGACCTTGCTGGCTGACCTTGCTGACAGTAGGCATATCCCAGCACAAGGAGGGCTAGAATCTTCTCAAGGCTGTGCTTGAGACAATGCTTAACCCCCCGAGCTGTGCCAATGCTGATGACTCCTAATGTTGCTTGATAACTGTGCATCACTTTTAAAGGCAGCCCTTACTGCAAGAGCAGTTTGGACGATGCTGTACATCTCCATTTGCATCATGTAAGCAGCTCATGCGTTCAAGAGTTCAGACATGCTCTTTGTTAGGTGCCTCACAGAGAGAGTGAAGAGTCTCTCCCTCACTGCCTAGCTACCCATTCTCACTGCTTCCCTGGACTCTCTGCTTATCTCCCATGGGGTTTGGTGTAGGTGATCTGAGCAGGTGAATATGTGGTACTCTGTCACAGAGGGGAAGGCAGTGCTCATTATTTTGGTGGCATTACCTTATTATGTTCAATGGCTATAGATTGCTTTGCTAATTAGAGGTGCCCCAGGGAAAACATTCTTTTTTAAGATTGTGTGGTGTGCTGTGGTATAGTATGGTGTGTCTGTGTGTGTGTGCACACTCGTGAGCGCACACTATGTGTATATGGGTGATTGCAGAGGCCAGAAGAGGATATTGGATTTGCTGGGACTAGAGTTACAGGTTACTATGCGGTATCCCACATGGGTACTAGGGACCGAACTCAGAACTTCTGTTAAGAGCAATGAGTGCTTTTAACCATTGAGTCACCTTTCAGCCCCCAGAGGAGATTTTGTTAAGGGGTAGGACTGAGAGCTCCAATATAACATGAGTCATAACTTCAGGGACTAATATGTCTAGGAGGGGCATGGAGGACCCTGGCTGGATGAGTTGTTGCTGTCTGTGGGAAACATCCACTCCAGCTGGGAGCCACACACATGTTGAGCTTCAGTGGTCCTGAGACATGTACCCAGAGGTGTCCTGATGACAGAGCCAAGTCAACCATAGAAGAAACCAAATTAATCACTAACCCAGGTCCTGTGTATGTGCACCATGGCATGGTGTACTCTCACCCATGACAGCAATTCACCCACTGTTGTGGTTCATGTGACGCCACACAGCATCTTTGTGTGAGAGGAAGCTGCTATGAGGTGCTGAGAACTTTTCTCAGTTTTCAGACTGCAGATATTTTATTATAAGTGCTGGACTCACTTTTGGAAATGATGTCTCTGTTCCTCTTCAGCTTATACACTTTCTAGATGGGGGCACTTTAACTTATGGACAAATGAAGAACTTGAGAAAAACCCACCATTCCTTGAACCTTGTATTTGAACCAGATTCTCAAAATATCTCAGAGACACAGGAAAGGGTAAGAAGCAGTGTTCAAAAATATCTCCCCACATTTTCTTAAGATAGTTCTTGGTCCAGCATGATTCTCTGGGGTTTGATGAGTTGGAGATGGGTTGGATTAGGGTTTGGTTGCCTGAGAGTAAGATTTCTCTTTAGGCCCTGAGCACTGCCCACGCTGTAAAAAAATTTAAAGGTCAAAGAAAGGCACAAAATGTGAGATTTTAAGAAATGAACTCTGTAAAACATAAGGCAGTAGAATGAGAAAGCAAGTACATTGAATGAATGAACTTAGGAAAAGAGCTTGCTGCGGAAGGATGGCAGGGGTCTAACAATATTAAAAAATATATGAGCAAGGYTTCATCATCTTACCATGACAGGGAGGGAGTAAAACTTAAACAGRGAAAAGCCAGTACCCTCCCTGTATTGGTTTCCAGCTGCTAGAGTGGAGTGGTWGTGCTTAGGAGTAGGAGAGCACTCAATGCTCAGAGCAGCGGCCCACGCAATGGCTGCTGGAGGTAACAGGGGGGACATAAATACAGCAATCAAGAAGCGAAGAGCACCCACAGCCAGGAGGCTCACAACCCCATTCCCGTGAATTCAAAGCTGGATCTTATAAAGCCAGTGCGGAGTCAAGGAGGCCAGTCTCAAAGGGCGAGAGCCATAGGCTGGATTGCAGGAGGAAAAGCTGTGATGGCTCTGTAATACTGGCTGTGGTGATGGTTATTCAGCATTTTGAAAACACTGAATGCCACTGAGTTGGCATGATGTAAATGTGGGAGTTCATGACATGTGAATTCTACTTCAATGTGTAAAGCTGTTAAGAAATGGAGACTGGAAAAATGCTGAGTGTACAAACACCTGAAGTCCCCTCCTACAGATTCCGTCATAGAAACCTCCATCTTGCAACATGAGCCTTGCAGGTATGCCCTGTTACCTTGTCACCCTTCACCTGATAGGGCTCGTGTTCAGATGAGCACCAGGTATATCTTACAGCAGCTGGAAATGTCACTCTGTGACAAATGAGTGACTTTCAGAGTTGCGTGCTAAAGCCACATAATTAGGAACATAGTGGGGCTGTCTTCACATCTGTCTCTTGAGGCATTCCTCACACCACCTGTGTGTAAACAGCAAGCCTCTGGAGGGAGGCAGGCTACTTAGGAAGCGGCTGTACACTCCATCTTACACTTTTCATGACCAGGTCACTGCCGGTGTCTTGTATGAATGATTTCAGCCATTTCCCTTCCGGGTCCTGCAAGACTTGAATCTCAACACTGGTTCCGTCTTCCAGTTGCTCAGATCATCACGGAAGGTAAAGCCCTGACATGACACCCACTGAGTGGAAAACACTGTTTCTCTCTCACTCTGACCTCCGTCTTCACAGGGTCTTATAGGTTTATACATCCCCTCAAGTGGCATAGCATGAAAGCAAACTTAATCTTCTAGAATTCAAAAAGGAAGGAAAAAGCTTAAAAACATTTCCCTATCTTTTGTGTTATTTTGTGTTAAGAACACACCTTGTGCTTCTTCTCACACGCCAGCAGTGCAATCTGTCCCTCTAACTCGGTGATGATGGACTTGTAAGGTGAGGGTTATCCCAACAAGCTCATACACTCCCCATGTTTTTGGAGTGAGGGGCAGCTGTGCAGCAGAGAAGGCAAGTGTAGAAATGCATGCATGGTGACTAACAGAGGGGGAGGCAAAGCCGAGGACCGGACCATGGCGAGGGGCTGGTCTTATCTTTGCCCAGACCGGCTGTGTCTGTCCAGAACAGGAAGCCGGGACTGAGGCAATTACACAAGTAATTCCAGGGGAAACTCAGGGTTGTTTTCCATGAGTTGCGAAACAAAGTTTGACAAAGTGAGTTATCCCAGGGAGCATCTTTGGAGAACTTAACCTCACTGTGCACAGGGGGAGGGGCAAGGCTCTGTACACTGTTCAGTTTCCTGGCTCTCCAATGCATCTCTCCTTTGGAAGTTCTCTCAGAAGAGAGCAGTGACATAATGATTCAGTGAAAGGGAGACTCAAATGTGGAGAAAGAGTAACCGGGTGAGAGGAGAGAAGAAGGGACAGGCAAAGCCCTTTGGAAACCAAGAACAACCATTTCTCTCTTTGCATGGGTTAGTAGAGCTAACATCTATTTCTCAACTAGACTAGAGTGTAAGAGACAGGGCGAAATGCCACTCCGTTATCCCAGTACTCAATCTGGTAATTTTGGGATTAATAATAATAATAATAATAATAATAATAATAATAATTATTATTATTATTATTATTAAGTGTGTGGCATGTGTGCTACAACAAGTGTGGAGACAAGAGGACAACTTTGTGGAGACAGCTCCTTCCACCTTTATGTGTATCCCAGAATTGAACATAGGCTATCAGGCTTTTGTGTAAGTGCCTTTACCCACTGATCCATGGCCTAGGGATTTTTTTTTTTAAAAAAAAATAAAAGTCTACATTTTAGAGCAGTTTTTGGTTCATAGAAAAGTAGACTAGGAAGAACAGAGCCCCCACATGCCACTGTTCCCACTCCCAATATCCACTGCAACGTGCTTCCTTCAAGTGTCTGAATACCTGGTGCTTAGCTAGGAGCACAGTTTTGGGAGCCTGTGGAACCTTTAGGAGGTAGGGCCCACCGGGAGGGGAGGCAGGCCTTGTAGGTTCTAGCCTGAGCCCAGTTCCAGCTTGTGTGTTCTAATTCCAGGTCAGCCATGGGGAGAGCAAACAGCCTTCCGCTCCTCCTGCCATGGGCAGGAGCTAGCCTGGCTGCCAGGCCTTCTCCGCCCTAATGAACTGTATATCTTAAGTTGGTTCTGCYGCAGAAGTGAGAAAAGGAGCTAATGTCTGCTATCATCAATATTCCCTAACAGAATGGCACGCGTGTCAATCGATCAGCCCTCACTGGTACTCAAAGCCCACAGGTGACTCCGGAGTTTGCTCTTGGTGTTATATGTTCTATGTATTTGGCAAGCGTGTGGTGACATACGTTCACCATGATATTGTCATACTAGATTAGCTGCACTTCCCTGAAAAGCTTTGGAGTTCCATCTATACATTCTCCCCTCTTGACCACCAGCTTTGGATTTAATAGACAAACTGAGTATCAATAGGAAACCAGGTTTCATCAACAATATTTTTCGTTTTTCTCTCTTTCCCTGCCTTCCTTCCTCTCTGCCCTGCCTCTATCGCCTGCATCAGGGATACAGGGACCTGGGGCCTCACCTGGCAGGCAAGCGCTCTACCAGTGACTATGTCTCTAACCCTCATTTCTGAGGAGAACCTGGAGATTAGTGAGGAGGCTGTGGGCTCTGCCTGTGCACATGCACGTGCTGATGAGCAAAGGAAGAAGGAACAGCAGCCAGGTTGGTGGTGTTTAGAGGTGGAGCCTTCTGGAGGTGATTGGGTCATGAGGCTAGAACTCTCATAATTGGCATAAGTGTCCTTAGAGAAGAGACCACAGAGCGAGATCTTTCCTGCCATTTGAGATGTCATAAGAAGTCAACAACCTACAACATTGGAAGAGGGCCCTTGCCAAACCTGACCATCCTGACACTTTGATCATGGATTTAAGACTCCATAAGTGTAGGAAATAAATGCGGATTGTTTACAAGTCACCTTATTTATAATATTTTGTTATAGCAGTCCCAATTGGTCCAAGATAGCAGATATGTAGAAACCATGTGGACTTTGATGAGAGAGAACCTGTCCGATTCTTCCACCTCATAGCCCTGAGGCTGAAAGTATTTAAGATCTTCGAAGAGTATCTTAATACCTCTGAGTTGCAGCTTCCTTATCTACTAAGTAGGACAAAGGTTTTTAATACTGTAGGAATATAGGAGACATTGAGATAGGATAACATATATTTTCTCTTTGCCTGGGTCAATATGAGGGAAAAATGGGGGTGGGGGGTGGTATGAACACACCTTAAAGTTAAAATATAGGTAGATATAAAGTAAATTAATTAATCCAGGCCTATTCTGGAAATAGGATCTCAGCACAATAGGGAACAGCAAAGACTAAACTATTGAGCTCCCATCACAGACTGAACGCTCTTCCACTGACTGGCAAAGGTTAGCAATGCCTCTTGCTAGTGACAATGGTCCATTAGGCAGGACCTACTTACTCCCACTATTTCTCAATGGATTTCTTTAAAGTTTCTGTCTGCAGAATTAAAAGCTAGYTGTTGACTTAAGACTGAAGAGGCATGTGGAGGCCTGGCAGGAGCCCTCGGCAGGGATGGCTGTGCATATTCTGTAACTGTTTCAGAAATCTGTCCATGCCTCCCACAATGCATGCCTTGCCGTGGCTCTGCCAGGTGCCTTGGGCCTTGCACAGGCAATTCCTGAGAGTGCCTTGTCATCTCAGCAGGCCTCGGGAGGACGTTTGGTGACATTTCACTGCTCCTCTCTTGGACTCCCCTTGACAAAGCTCTCCTGCCAGCAGTCCAGGGACAGCTTTACCTCCACCTTCCCAACTCCCATGTAATAACATTTAATTGTCTGCCTTTCAAAGACTCAACCCCTTAACAGCCAGCATTTGCTGTTCATACCGGCACACTAGGAGTCAGCCATGGGTGTGCAGACTCCTGTGCTGATTTCCTCTTTTTCTCTGTCCAGATATGTTTAAAGAAAGCCTGGCTGGGTTTTCTTGCCATGTGGGAGTATGTAGGGATGGATTGGAGAATTGCACAGACATTATGTCTGCCACTAAGAAGCTGCCCTGGAAGGGATGTTGCTCATATCTGGGCAGCAGATGCACACCTGTTGGCCAGCCCCACTTTGCCTCCATTCTGCTTTTTGAAACACAGAGAAGTGAACATGAAGTCACATGCAACAATTCTTGGTATTTTCTGTATCTGTGAATCTCACCCCATTGAAGTTTCCAGGCAGGATGAACAAGGGAGAGGAACCAGGTCTTAATGAATATGTGGATTACAAGGTTATCTTAACCCAAGTTCACTACAAGTGTCAGTACAATTTAAAATAATAGAATCCTCTCGTATAACTCTTTTTATGCAGGGAATTGGATTTTCCCCCAAATTAATCCTTCACCATCAACGAAGGGCTGAACGCACGGGTGCCGAGCACTTAGCTTCCTTCCATCTGGCACGGCCATGTGAACACTTCGGTTGGCTTGCTTTTTTAATGAAGTGATTTTTAATGAAGCAAGCTGTGAATTTTATAGATACCTTAAAACAGCTTCTTTGTGGCTAAGCGTTAAGTAACGGAACAACTGCCAAATTAGCCAAACCAAGAGGAGATCACAAGGCCGACTTACTGCAGGATTCAGGGTTGCTGCTGCTTCTGGCCTTCTGTCCTGTCATCTGAATGGCTGGCAGAGTCAGGATGGTGCCACAAAAACACAGGGAAGCAGAGAGTTTGAAGGAAGGTCTGTTAAGTGACCATGTCAAAGGCCAAGGTAATGTGTGGCTAGCGACATTTATACACAAGGGCAAGACATACAGCTATTGTTATTCTCAAGGTTCATTTACCTTGTGGTTATAGATCAGTCTCTCCAGCCCGATAGGAACACGAGGGAGGAAATCACTAGGCTCATCTAGACTCCCCTCCCTCCCCCACCAAAGACAAATGCTGGTAGAAAGTATTGGGTGGAAGAAATCACCCCATCTCACTGAACGGTAAGTAGGCAGCCAATGACAGCCAATGAGAGGGCTGAGCGGGTGTGAGCAGCAGACAAGCTGTGGAGCTGGAAAGTGTGGATCCCTCCTGGGCACATTCAAGCTCCTCAGTGAAAAATGAAGCTATCGATCTAATCCAACTCAAGTAGCACATGGTCTGATTGTGGTCTATATACCTTACTCCCTGGGCTGCACTCACAGACTGATGCAGAGAGAAGCTTGTTGGTGCTCCAAACACAAGATCCACCTCAGAATTTCCTCAAGTCAACTTAAACTCCCTGTGGGTGTCACTGTTAAATTATCCACTGCCATGAGAGGTTGCTGATGGATATTCTAAAGCAAAGCTCTCTTATTTTATTTTTTTAAGGATTTATTTATTTATTATATGTATATGACACACCAGAAGAGGGCATCGGATCTCATTACAAATGGTTGTGAATCACCATGTGGTTGCTGGGAATTGAACTCAGGACCTCGGGAAGAGCAGCCAGTGCTCTTAACCACTGAGCCATCTCTCCAGCCCCAGCTCTCTTGTTTTTAATTGGATGAATATTCCACATGAAAACAAAGCACAGAGTACAGCATTGCTCTACCTAAGCCTGACATATATGAATAAATACAGTCACATACCTATGTAAAAATTAATACAGTAATAGACAAGAAATTAACACATATATAAATATTAAATATTTTTTCAAGGTTTTACTTATTTTTATTTATGTATATGGGTATTTTGCTTGCATGTATGTCTGAGTATCCTGTGAGTAGTACCCATGGAGGCTAGAAAACTGTCAGATGATCTGAAATGAGTTCCAGACAGTTGTAACCTGGCACCTGAGTGCTGAGAATTGAGCCCTGGTGTTCTGGAAGAGGACTGCTCTTAACCACTGAGATATCTCTCCAGTCTCAGAAGTAAATCTTGAAACATATTAAGTAGTGAGTGGCAAGGTGTAAAGTGGCTTCTCCATGAGTATCTCTGTGCTGTATAGAGGTAGCTCTCCCTGCTCTGTGGGGAGCTCCCCCTATGCTGTGAGTAGCTTCTTCCTGCTCTCTGGGTAGCTTTTCCTGTCCTATCTGTAGTTTCTCCCTGTTCTGTGTGTAGTTTCTCTTTAGGTACCTGAAGATTACCATAAATCCAGAGAACACTTTAAAACCATATTTCTATAGTGTCTTAAAAGAAAAAGGTCACATTTCTTGATACAAATTCCTTAATCCTCGTTTCCCTAGCTTCACATTCTCTTATTGTAGATAGCTGATAGGTGTGAAAATACTTCTCGTTTTCAGTTTAACTAAATCTTTGACTCACAGGAACAGGAACAGCTTTTTAAACTGTTCATACAGTTCTTATCAGTTAGCTAGGTCTGTATAAAGGAAATAGGAATACGGAAACCTAACCATGCTCTCTCTGAAAAAAAATCACATCTCTCTGATAAAGGAGGAACAGACTCAGAAAGTCTTCTTACCGCATTTCCACCATTTCTTGGTATTTTATTTCAATCACCGCATTCACTGTTGTGCTCATCTCTAATTTCCCGAGTTTTCTGGATAAAGGTGACTATTAGACACATATGTCCCAAGAGAGCCTGCAGCAGATTCTCCATCCTGAGGAACTGATGTTGCCAGCAATCTATTTGCACACGGTGACATGGGCTTCCTTGGCAAAGTGGTCAATCAGAAAGAACTACTGTCCTAGCAGTGGGCTGGAATCCAGGCAATCACAATGTGTGTGTGTGTGTGTGTGTGTGTGTGTGTGTGTGTGTGTGTGTGTGTGTGTGTAAAAGAATAGAATCAGACTTTGTCTCATCAAGAGAACTGAGGAAAACTAAAAAGGAACAGGAAGGAGACCATAAACCTCCTGGGCTAGTCATTCAGTGGGCCTTCTTACAGTTAGTATTTACTCACTACATTCTAGTGGGCCATTACTCTTGGGGGTAATTCATCCTACAAACTGTCTCTGGGTATACTGTGAGTGTCAGCACACTCACAACAGCTTGCTGAGGGCCCTGCTGGTTGTGAAGATATGGAATGCATGTGTATTAAAACAGTTCCTTCTTTATGTCGTTACAGTTTTTTTTTTTNTTTCTCTGTGTAGTCCTGGCTGTCCTGGAACTCACTCTGTAGACCAGGCTGGCCTCGAACTCAGAAATCTGCCTGCCTCTGCCTCCCAAGTACTGGGATTACAGGCGTGCACCACCACGCCCGGCTAATGTCGTTACAGTTTTAACGTTTTCCTTTCTTTCAAGCCATGCACAATTGGACAGACCTCATGAGGATGCATTAGCTGGCCCATAACAGTTCATCCACACCCAACTAAATGAGATGGCTGCTCTGTAGCTCTCATGGGTTAGAACTAGCTTGCTTTACTGGCTGGCTTTGTAGCAGGAAATTATTTAGGACTTAACCTCTGTGACCCAGATAGGCAGGCAAGTTAGGTAAGATGGTGAGAGATAACATGCTCCTTTAAAGTGGGGTTCATTTGTTATGTTGGGGATCAAACCCAGAGAGCGTCCTGCATGCTAAGTAAGCAAGTGCTCTCTCACTGGACATTGCCTAATCCCAGAATTTCTTTTTTTAATCATATGGACATTTAGTTTTATAGACCAAAAGGTGTCGTGGGGAGCTCCTTGCCTACCCTCTTCCATAGTGAAGCAGAGAAACTGAGCAAGCCACCCAGATGGTCACCCAGATGGTCAGTGCAAACTGAAAGGTTCTGTCCAGACCGGAGGTTCTAATAAAAACCAGCTATGGGCTTGGCCATTATGAGCAGAAACTTACCCTCTGAGGGAAAAACAATTTGCATCTGTATACACAACAGTCCTGGACTCTGGGCCTAAAATGAATGACTGGTAGCTTGCTGACGGATACAGAAAAGGAGGTGAAAGAGAAGGCCTCAGGGACAGGGGGTACAGGGCACTCAAGGATTGTGGTGCGGGAAGGACCTAAAGGGCACCCCAAAAGTGCAAATCTGAGATGCTGAAGTAATTGCAGTTAGTGTTAGCATCTCGGGACTGACAAATAAACTTTATAAATGACTTCTAAAACTGCTTCCTCCAGCAACAAGAGCTGTTATTGTCACATTGATTTTAAAATTAAATGCTATAGAATTTTCTTGCTTTAATGAGAAGGCAGATCCAAGTGATAAACAGAGTAATGATTAAAGCAATTAAGAGAATAAAAATGAGAACTAGTGCATCAGTCCTCTCAATCCTTTACCCAAACAGGCAGCTTGGGCTGCCAGTCTTAGAAGACGCATGCTCATCTCCAGATGAAATTATTGAGACCCATTGACTGCTGTGAATATGCTGTGCTTTGGTAAGACTGGGAGAAGTCAATTAGCAATGTCACTTGTTAAAAAAACATCTGCCTGCACCTGGTTCTCATTTGTTCTCCAGCTGAGAAACCAAAGACAACTTTTTATGACTGTGGTCAAACAGCAAGTTCATTTCAGCAGGGGATGATCAAACGGTCAGCCTTCCCCAGTCCGAGGCAGTTTGCCTTTCACTTTCAACTTGTTCAATCACCATTCACTCTAAAAAAAAAGAAATGGTCACATTCCATTTGTGCAATGAGAATTTCCCCATTGGTGACCGTCTGGGTGAAGTTTTTGTAGGTGAGGCCCTAAATCTTGTAGAGCACCTCACACATTCTCAAGGTCATTTACCTTGCTGCCTTGTTTAATGACAGCAGTGACCATCCTGCCAGTCAGTCTGGGATGCCATGCTGGCAGCTTTGAAGAGCCTTCTGGAGGTGTTACACTCCCCAAGATGGGAAGGGATCACAGTGTGTTTAAGACACTACAGTGTGAGCACATGAACATGCATCAGCAGCCCTTTCCTCTCTGGGATTTCTGCCAATCTGAAGATCTCAGGAAAGAAGACCATGGGGAGGGATCCATTTAAACTCAAGAGTTTCTGGAAATGGAGAAATAGACCTCTTTTTCCCTTTGCTCTTGGGTTTGGAAAATCTTCATGTTGTCTGTTTATTATTTCATTGTATCTGTCCCTCTGCAGAGGGGCTATGACATGATAGGGTCCTGAGAACCTGGTACAGGGCCAGACCCTGACAGGCAATCCACAGATCTGAACTTCTGAAAGTGGCTGTCAAGTAGCAAAATAGCCACACAAAGAGGTCACTTGATGGAGCCTTCACAAAAGCCGAGCCTGCTGGGGCAAGCCAAATAAACGCTGCACAGCTTGGAAATTAAGTCGCAGATCAGACTAGTTCTAGTTATAAGTCCCAGTTAAAGTTTCAAGGTCAAAACCACGAGAACGTATGCACAGAGCTTTCAGAGTTTCAGCATCAGCATCTACTACGTGGTTCCCAGAAAGGGCCTCTTTGTTTCAGGTTCTAGGTCTGGTTCCAGTTTCCATGGGGTAGCCTGGACACAGTAACACAATTCTCAGCACATCTGTACTACAGACTGCACTTTGGCCCCTCTCAGCACTCTCTGCCTCATAATGTATTAAAATGTTTTTATTGGTGCCAATAATGGGGTTTTAATTGACTAGCAGGATTTGGAGGGAGGAGAGTGGGCAGAAATACCCTAATAACTATCTTCCTTCATTTATTCTAAGACCAGCCCAGTCCCTGGGGTTCAAGAAAAATCCTGCGCATCTAAAAACATAAAGGAGAATGTCCTGCTATTTTGGCGATTGAACTGAAGCATCCCTTTTACAAGAAGAAATTCCAATGCAAGGCAATTCACTAAAAAGTGTCAGAAAGACCTTTGTTCATTTAAACATTTCTCATATGTATCTTGATTCTAACTGTTTTATACCCAGTGATGGCGCTAATTCTTACAGTAGTTTCAAGAGGTGAGATGGCTTACCACACTGACAGAATTTAGGGAATCTGGGTCCAATCCACTGTGTTATGTAGCTATCCTTCCTCAAGAAGACTTCTGGGACGTTCAGCCCAATGCCCCTTTATGTGTTGCTTCAAGTTGGGTGGATAGTATGTGGAGAGGGCTTTGATGTGTATGTTCTGTCTCACAGGAATTAACACATGGAGATCACGTCTCTAAACTCCCCCTTTCCCTTACACTGAATTATTCTTCGTTTCCACCTTTGTGGGGGTCCTACCATTGGGTCCAGAATGAGACAGTAAGCTGATCCTCTTAGAGTCTGTGTTTCCCCCAGTCCCCAACTCTATTTCCTCCTCTTTCAAAGCTATTGCTTCAGTGAGGCTCTACAGCATTTGTGCCTGGGTAGGAAAGCAGACATCATTTTCTCATTATATCTGGGTTTTCAAGCCGTGCTCCACTTACTGACCTCCACTAATGGCCTGGGTTTGCGCTCCACTGCAAACCTGAAGTGGCAGAGTTCACAGTAGCTGGTATTTGAGGATGACAGCCAGTGCTCCAGGCAGCTCCGATGGATTGTCCCCAAGGTCCCAGTACATTCACATGGAGAGAGTAAGTCCTCTTGGCTGCTCCCCTCATGGCAGATCCTGCACATTGGCCGGTCATTGAAGGGGCTGCAAGAGAAGGAGGGGCAGCGGCTGGTCACTGGGTGGCGGCCCGCTGCCCTGAGGAGGGCCCTTGGTCTGCGTCACTGGGGCCCTCCTCAGAGGCAGCTGCTCACAGTACAAACTGCTTTAAGGTCTCCTCTTTAGAGCTGTATGTGTGCCTGAATATATTCCTGTGGACACTGCTGACTCAGGGTGTCTTTTGGTATGTGATGCCAGAAACCATTGAGTCTTAAGGACTTAACATTTTTTTTAATTGGCTGAATACAGACAGATAATGATTTGTTAATCCTACCACTTTCCCCCTTTATTTGTTGAAATACTTTTAGGTTTAAACATTACCTTTTAAATGGTTACCTAATGATGCGGTTTGACTAGGTTGTTAGGATTTATAATTATTCTATTTTTGCATGTTTTGAAAAATAAAAATGTGTATCTTCAAAGTAATAAAAGACTTGGTATCACTATGAATTGACAGGCTTAAATATGTATTTGCATCTTGATAATTTACAGGGTTTTTGTATGTGTATCTCTCTATGTTTGTATGTGTGTGGGCACAAGTATATGTGGGCACACAATTCACATACATGTATGCTAGGACCCAGACGTTGATGCTGGATGTCATCATATAAGTTGCTTTCCATTTTATATATTAAGGCAGGGCCTTTTTCTCTCTTGAACCTGGATCTAGCGAATAGATAACTAGCCTCATCAGCCACACTGCTCTGTGGATCCCCCTCTACCCACCTCACAAAAGTGCTGAGATTACAAGCAACAGCCGCATCTGCTTGGCTTTGATGTAGGTGAAGGTCCAAACTCTGGTCCTCATGCTTGTGTGAAAAGCACTTTATCTACTAAACTGTCTATCAGCCCATTTCTTTCTTTTCTATTCTCCAGCTTATATTTTTGTCTTGACCCAGAAACAGCTCAGGAAAACTACCAATCAAAAAATAAAATTATGAGTTGGAGAGATGGCTTCCTAGTTAAATGTATCTATTCTTCCAGAAGATGTGACTCAATTTCCAGGACCTACATGGTGACTCACAATCACCTGCAACTCCAATTCTAGGGGATCCAACATCTTCTGACATCTGCAGGCACCAGTCACATATGTGGTGCACACATACAAACATACATGTAGACAAAACACTCACACACATAAAATGAATCTACAAAAATCATTCATCACCATTAAGAACATATTCTCTTAAAGAGCCATTTAGATTTTATTATTTAATTCTACATGTGTGAGTGTTCCGCCTGCATGTATGTCTATGCACCAAATGCATACCTGGTGCCCACCAGAGTCACAAGAGGGCACTGGATCCATGGAACTGGAGTTAGGGATAGTTCTAAGCCACTACAAGGTTTCTGGGAACTGAAACTGGGTCCTCTGCAAGAGCAAGGAGTGTTTTTAACATTTGAGTCATCGCTCCAACACCAAGAAGAAACGCTTTTGAAATGACATCAATTGTAGTTTCCAGACAAACTGCATATTTTGAGTCAGATGAAGATGTAGGCAAGGTTCCTTTCATTTCCCTTCAATTCTGCAGGAGAGTGGAGAGCAAGGGAGTAAACTGGTAACTAACTCTGAAGCAGAGTGGGGCAAAAAGCTGAGGTGTGGCTGGTCCTTTGAGCTTGAGGAGGATGTTCTCAGGGATGCTGAGGACACTGTAGTGAAAGCAAGTGGTAAATCTGTCCCACTGAGGTGCCTCTGTCTGGAGTTCTGCATTCAAGTGTGGAAAAGCCACTTCCTCATATTTCTTGAAGAGAGCTTGGCATGGTGAGTGGTTCCCAGCTCTGCAATCCCGCTGCCTGAGCTTAAATCCAAGCTCTGGGGCTTGTCTGTAAGGTATGAACAAGTAACTTCATCTCCCCCTACTGCAGTCTCCTGATCTCTAAAATGGGCTCAAAAGTGGGGCCTTCTGTATTGTGATTGTGAGGATGTGAGAAAAGTTGGTCTGGAGCAGAGACTTGCATGTAGAGGACTGGCAGACAGTCAAACCTAGTTAATGCTAGCTACTGTCACTTGCAGAATGACTCAGGCTGAGGAAAATCAAGCAGCATGGCCCCCACCTTGTTCGCTTAAAGGAAACATCAAATTAAGATAGCCTCCCTTTTYAGCGAGAGGGGCCAGCTCCCTCCATGAATGACATTTTAAAGGAATGTTGTCATTCTTTTGACAACCTAGTCTTCTTTCACCCTTTCTGCTTTCTTTCTCCCATGTTCTTCAGAGATGACATTAACCTAGGTCCATGCCCCATTTCTTTTTACTGCTATCTCTGATCCAAACGGAGCCAACCACAGAAGCACTGCTTACTCCCACAGGCATCTCTGGGAATGTCTCTGAGAGTGAATGGATGCTAGAGAGGGCAGGATTGCCCTTTTGCTTGCCCAGGAGACCCATGCATGCTCTGCAGAGAGGAAGGTGAGACAAAAGGTGACAGCTGGCTTCCTTCCATCTTTTGGCCTCCTTTGTTCACTTTGAGTCACAGGCAGGAAAAACCGCAGCCTTTGCGGTGCAGTGCTGTGTGGCCTCAGAGGAGGTGAAAGAGAGGCATACAATACACAGACACACATACATGCACACACACACACACACACACACACACACACATGCACACGCACACGCAGGCGCCCGCGAGCGCACACACATACAGATCTCTGTTACACTAAACAGCCTTCCCTTCTTGATCAAATTAGGTGACTGACTGATGCCTCCAGGGTGGCACACTGCCATCCATCCTCGGATTACAGAGGACCAATGACATTCACCTCCTCTTTATGTTCTGAGCCCTAACTAAGTGGAAAACATACATTACATACTTTCCTTTCTTTCTATGACAGCCACAC
>BDUI01000051.1:556444-599710 GCA_002335545.1 Apodemus speciosus | reverse complement strand
CACTCTGTAGACCAGGCTGGCCTCGAACTCAGAGATCCGCCTGCCTCTGCCTCCCAAGTGCTGGGATTATAGGCGTGCACCACTACCACCCGGCACTTTTTTTTTTTTTTTTTTTTTTTATAGTTTTGTTTTTCAAAAGATAGGATTTGTTGAGGCCTGGGGAGATAGCTCTGTGGATAAGGTGCTTGCTATGGAAGAATGAAGACCAGAGTCCAGGCCCCAGAGCCCATAGGCAAGTAGTAGATATGGCTGCTGCCTGTGACCCAGCACTCAGAAGACAGAATCAGGGGATTACTGGAGAAGGCTAGCTAGTTAGGATGATGGGAATTGGTGAGCTCTAGCCTCAGAGAGAGAGAGACTGAGGCATCAAGTCAACTTTGGACTTGTGTGACACACCAATGTACACACCCCCTACACATGCCAATACATGTTAACACGCATACACATGGGAAAATAGGTTTTGTTGCTTTCACTTTATATTACACGTATGATATATTCTAGAAAGCACAGGGAACCCCACTTAATGATCCCTCCACTCAGAACCACAGAACTCCTTTTGGGCAGATACCTTTTTGTTTTTTTGGACTTGTGTGACAATCGCACCAGACATAGCAGGGTGGAGATTGAGAGTAGCTGAACCAGGGACTTCCACACCCCCTTTTAAATGGAGTTACAGTAGCTCTCAGGCCAACACACAAAAGGATGTTAAAAGATGGTCTTCCTCTAAAACTGTGTGTAAGCCCTCCTCTAGCCTACCCTGACAAAAACTCATTGACATGACTTTAAATTCTCATACTGCCTCGCAGCCAAAGAGTGCAGCTTCCTGGCACGGCTCTCCTGCTTCACAAAGCAGCCATAGATGAAGAGCCAGGGGTGTGTTGGCAGGAAAAGCAGACACAGTGACCTTCTGCTGCATGGAATCATTATGTCTGGGTGCACTCTGAGAGTCTATTTTTGGCTTTTGCATAACTCCAGCCCAGAGAGTCAAGCGCTTTCTCCCTATGCTTGCTGAACGGAAGGGGGCAGGGAAGGGTGCACAGTGGCTGGTGGGAGCCAGGGCTGTCCCTAGGTAGTTTACCTAATTCAGGCATGGTCATATTCGATAGCAACAGAATGAGGTAGTGACCTAAATCTACAACAAAATGCCCCTAAAATATTCTAGAAGCAGTTTCTCTTGGACTTGTTTTTCATCTACGATTTAGCTTCTGAGTGATATACTTCATTTCACTTCTCACAAGCAAAGGGATATATATTATCAGCCACTTGATTTGTGGGTTCTGAGCATTTGTGTTCAAATCTTGCTTCTCCTTAAAGCAAACCATCTGCTTCCCTTTACTGTACCATGTCTATTGAGCCACATACTTCAGAAACTCTAAGCCAGTGGTTCTCAAGCTTCCTAATGCTCTGACCCTTTAGTATAGTTCCTGATGTTATGGTGACTCCAATCATTAAATTGTTTTCATTGCTTCTCTATAACTGTAATTTTTGGTACTGTTATGAGTCATAATGTAAATATCTACATTTTCCGCTGATCTTAGGTGACCAGAGTGAAAGGGTCATTTGATCCCCAAACGGGTTACAACCCACAGGTTGAGAACCACTACTCTCAGTCATCAATCAGCTTAGGAGTAAACTGAAGAGTGATTCCAATCTAGCACTCCTGGAAGAACACACCAGCATGCCTACTCTAGACTACTGAATAACTCTGAGCTTCAAAGACTGATATGCTGGCAGAGAATCCCACTAGTCCTACAAAGATTATTCTTGGAATTCAAACTGGGGTGGGAGGGATCACACAGAGCATGAATGTGCTTGATCACAGTGGAGATGGTTGTGTCAGTTCCAGCCCCGGATGAATGGATCCAATCAGTTACTCATGCAGAGGAGGAGAGAAGAGAGCGCACTGTGCCCCGATCTTACAGAGGAGGAAGTTCAGGGGTTGAGATCAGGCATGGGTGGGCAGAAGCAGGTCTGCAGGCTGCATGCACCAATTGGCATGCATATGTTGCACCTGGGGCAGTGACAAATGGCCCGGCACATTTCCCTGTCTTGCTTGGAGCCCCTTGGGAAAACAGCAGGCTATTGCCTTGGATGCTCAAAGGAGCTGAACTGTGGGTTTGCACCTACACTGGTCTTCCACTGATCTTTTTGCACAATTTCAAGCACCATTCTACTGCTTTCTCAGTGGGAAAAGAAAGCAGCTTCCAAGTCCATCTAAGCATTTTCTACACTGCCAGGAAGAAGTTATGTATGTGCAAACTTGAAATCTCAAGCTGTACTGGTAGGACAGTCCTTTGTTGGCAGGAGTTGAGACCTTATACAATTTCATTCTCAGGTTGAGAATAAAGGATGATTTGGTACTAGGCAAACTCAGCTGCACATAGTGGGAAGAGTAGGCGTAGGTGAACAGGAGGGAGACAGTGAACACGGACCAGGAGGCTAAATAAATGAAAGCCTGATTAGAGAATTGTTAAAAGAAAAGGCCTGTCTGTTAAAACTATGACCCTCGCAAAGGACAGGGTACAGGTTTTACAAAAGCAGGAGCTCCAACCAGGCTGCAGCTAATCATTGCTGGGTTTCTGAACAGTGTGCCACTGGTAAATGATTTCCATGGGAACGTGGCTGGCATCATGAAGATGCAGACTCTGGAGGKGGGGAGGGAGGGAAGGAAGCATTCAGAAAGCACTTCAGGCTCACCTCACAGCCCAGTGCCTCAGCAATGGAAGAGCTCCACGAAGATCACAAAGTAAAACAACCCCCCAAAATAATCCCACCTCTACTAAAGGCACACCATTTAGTGGGTGTCCAACGTGACATGATGTCACCTACAACTCGTTGGGCTGCATTTGTGGCTTTATGGGAAACACGTGGTCTGGGCAGCAGGATGCACATATAAGAGATGCACCACTCAACAAACAAATGATGAGAATATGACAGTCTTTCAGACCTCCCTGAGCTCTCCTGATGATCTGAACTTTGAGTATTTTTATTTCAGGAATCACCTTACGTGGTGGTTTGTGAGAGTAATTAGTAAGTTTTCCATTGCTATAATACAATATTTGAGGGAGGGTTTCTTGTAAGGAAAAGAAACGTATTAAGCTCATAGTTTGGAAGCTTAAACCCCAACAGCATGACACTAATGAGAATAAGGGCCTTCTTGAATGTATGCCATTACGGCAGACAGGACCACCGTAGAGCTTTTCTAAGGGGAGAGACCATAGGAGGAGATAGCAAACTTCAGATCTTTCAGGGAATCTTTAAATACAAACCAGAAATCCTGTACTCAGAATGCACAGGGACATGGCTCAGAGGGTAAAAGTGCCTGCTGAGCCATCCTGATGACCTGATCTTAAAACCCACCTAAAACCTCCATGCAGTGGCCTGCATCTACAGTCCCATTGCCCCTCTAGCAAGATAGGAGACAGGAAGGAGACTTGCCCAGAAGCTCCGAAGTCAGCTAGGCTGGGTGTAGGTGTCCAACACAAATAATGAGAGATCTCAAAGTTGGCAGAAGGAGAAACCAACTCCTCTGAAGTTATCCTCTGACCTCCAGGTACATGCTATCTATACCCACACATGAACACACACACGGATATACAGAGACACTCATATACACATATGCACACATATACACACATACACACATGAATACGCACACAACATAAACACACTCACATACATACACCTAACACGCACACGAGCTCTAACACACATGAATATATACACATACATGCATACACATACATATATATACATACACAAACACACATACACATATACACATACTCTTGTACTCTATAATTCAGTTCCTCATGTTGTGGTGAACCCCAGCCATAAAATTATTTCCTTGCTACTTCATAATTGTGATTTTTTTTCTACTGTTACAAATCATAATGTAAATGCCTGATGTGCAGGTTCTCTGATATGTGACCCCTGTGAAAGGGTTGTTTCAGCCCCTTTGGAGTTGTGATCCACAGGCTGAGAACCGCTATTCTAATCCATCTCTCCAGCTCTAGGTTCCATCTCTTAAATGTTCAATCACTCCACCATCATTGTGACGCTGAGGACCAAGTTCCTAACACATAACCTTTTGGGGGTACAAACTATATTCTGATAACAGCACAAGATAAGAACATGATTTTAGAGTTGGGATCTGGGTGCTGGAAAGTTGTCTGAGTGGTTAAGAGCACTGGCTGTTCTTTTAGAGGACCCACATTCATTTCTAAGCATCCACATGGCAGCTTACAACCATTTATAGCTCTTGTTCCAGGGGATCTGCTACCCTCTCCTGGCCTCCTTGGGAACCAGGCACCCATGTGGTGGATAAACATAGATGCAGAAAAAACATAAATACACACAAAATAAAATTTCAAGTAAAAAGTTAAAATAAGTTAATAAAGTGGGATATTCATGTATGCATAATTTATGTTTTGAACAATGTTCATCTTAATTCCTATTCTGGGCTATATCTGACTTCTGTCTTTTAAAGTCACCATCCCCAATGGTGTTCAATCTATTTTGCATTGTATTTTTGCACTATAATTGAACTCTGACATTGTGTCACTCTATGTGTTAGACAGGGAACCTTGTCCATGTTCAATGACTTCATGTAGGGATGAAAATGTTTAATAATATCTGGTCAACAATACTGTGACATTGGAGATGCCTGGGTCTACGTGTTAGAGCACCCATGTAACTTTTACCTCAACTAATCTAGCATTTGAGAACATATTTGAAAACAAAGCATCAGCCACACCAGAGTGGCTTTCCAGGCCCAACTGTACCAGAACTGAATTTTCAGTACAAAGTCAACTTTAGTCTCTTAGGTGCAGGTTGAGAGGCAGAAATTTTTTAGACTAACATCTCTGAGTTTCTAATCTATCCACAAGGTTTAAAGGTGGAACCCAAGTCTAAGAGAGTGAGTGCTGACTACTATTAAGTTGCATGGTGAACTGCAAAAGTAAGGCTTCAGTCAACCTTAATGCTTAACTGCAGAGGTTTTAAGAACTAGTATAGTAACCAAAGATAGCAATGTTCCCTGAAAGTACCAAGTAGCTAGTCAGTGAGCATCAAGTCAAGCGAGATGAATGCACCTCAAAAATCTGCTCTGTGATCCTGTAGTCACAGTTAGCAGTAATATATTGAACACTTCAACATTTAGTAGGAGACTAGAGCTCAAATAAATGTTACCTCAATGAACTACAAAGACAAGAAAGGCAGGAGCTACAGGTGCAAACGTGTTCTGGAAGGGTCTTAGGTCACTTTCATAACCAGAGCTAGTCATCAGAGCAAATTCAAGGGGAAAAAAATCACTTATTAATTCTTCTATCTAAATACAACTTTGAAAAAATATTTTTKGGGGGATGTGTTAACTAATCCTAGGAAGTTTCTGGTAGGATAGGGTGCAGCTATCTCAAATCTTACTTGACACTTTCCCAAGAAGTGTGAGGAACCAAACAATCTGGGCCCTCAGGCCTCTTCTTGGCTACAGAGATAAACAACTTCTCATCACTGTCTATGTCTTTGATAGTTCAGGGGACTTTAATACGCTGAGTTCTGGGGGAAAGACATCACATGGTTAGATATCCTCTTCTTGCAGAGTTCCGTGTCATTAACACTGGTCCAGAACTCAGAAGCCTAATTTCAGCTTCCCTGCATGATCTGCATCCTAAAAGAGCTGTAAAAGATCCCCTTGCTTTCTTCAAGGACTACATGTTCAAGCAGCATGGCATCTTCCAGTGGGTGGGCACTGCAGGGCAGTTGGTGGTTGAAATGGGAAAAGTGGCAATACTGGTCTGTCTGCGAACTTCCATTCTGCGGCGCCTTGGCAGACGGGATTCTCACACAGTCCCTGAGAATAGAAACGCTCTTTGATGGAACATTTCCTTGGCTTCTCAGGCATGGTAAATGCAGACAGTGCTTTTGGCTGATGAGCAGAGTATCTTGAATGTTCAGAGCAAATAAGGGGAGGTAGAAAATCACACAGTGACCTTCCTTTCCAATGGAAATGGAACAAATGACTAATTTCACAACTATTAAYGTGTAAAAGCCACATAGTTCTTCTGAGAACAGGACACAAAGGCTCTCCAAGGAGATTTCGGGACACAATTACCAGCAACATTGAAGTTTTCGAAAACACGCCAAGGAGGCCATTCACTGCGCATGTGGAGCCACAGAGTAGCTGCTTCATTACTTAAATGGCCACGGCAAGGCTGTGCTTACAGACTCGGGCTTCCAAATTACACATTTCTTCTGGATGCTTCACCGACCTCATTAATGTAGAACACAGTATGTCATCCCATGTTTTAGTAAACATGTCCATCGGGCACTTGGAGAGTCCGGAGAGGGAAGCACTGGCTTACGTAATAAGTGAAAACAAATCTAAACTAAACTGCCCCCACCTTTTCTGTTGTTTCATTATTTCCGTTATGTGTTCATTGTCACACACACACACACACACACACACAGAGCACAGTAAACAAGGTGCCTTGTTAGTGCCTGCTTCTAAGCACGATGAAGGTTTTGAATGTGGGACTGTGGCAGTTTCTTGAGGAATGTGTAAATACCAGTGATGAGCTATACAGAGGAAAAAGCTACAGCCCAACATAGGGGAAACCCGCCACACTAGAGTTCTGATAACATGTTCCTAGTGCACTGTGGTAAAGTTCTACTCAGAGATGATAAAGTTATTTATCATTTCTTGTTCATGTAATTAATTCTGATTTGTAGCCACAAGAAGTATCAGAAGCATCAGACAAGCCTTATTTTTCTCATTAAAAAATGACTATATTTTCTCTTCACTCAGGTAAAAACCTTCTCATTCTGCTGAAGGCAAATAAAGTACCAATTATCATATTTATACATATTTTCCCCCTGAAGAAGTACTCGTGAAATTAATTCAGATTTTGGAGGCTATCCATTTTTCCCATTTAATTTTAATTAGAGAGATGAAAATGGCAATTAAAAAAATCCCATAACAACTCTGTGTGCTCAAAGATAGATCGGCAGCTGAATTACACTTGTAAATAACAACTGGCTCATGCACACAGAGCCCCCGCTGGGCTAAGGAGGAGGTGGGACTCCGTAGAGTTCTGAGGGCAGGTCAAGAAGTTTAAAAACGCCATGTTAGAAAATAGTAAGGGGGTGGGGGGACAGGCAAAACAGAGAGAGATGTTTCTATGATGCCTCTTGGAAAGGAAACGCGTACGTATAATAGTCTTCAAATGACTCTCAGAGTGTGCCCTGTGCCAACCAAACACATTCCCTGTCCAGCATGTGTGAGGAAAGTATGTTGGCAAGAAAAGAAACTCCCTAGTTACAAGGAGGCTAAGCACATTTTAAGCTAGACCTTCCTAATTTGTTGTTAGATTCATATCTATGTTCTATCAGCATGCAAGTGAACGTCTGGCATTGAGGAAGTTGATTTGAGATGAGTCCCCTTACTTGCCTTTCTATCCTCAAGCAACCCAGCATTAGCTGTGCTGATGTGCCAATTCTGCACTTGAGCCTCCAGTGTTCCTAGATAGGGCCGACTACTGGCTTACTTTAAGCCAGGGTTTTTCACGGGCTTTCCTCAAAACACCAAGTCTTTCATATGCGGTCAACAGACATGAATCAGACTAGGTCTCCAAATGCTTCTGTATTTAGGTATATGTGTGTACATGTGTACCACTAGTATCTGCTTTGATAGCTTTTATAAAGATATGTAAAAATCACAGAAATGCTTTTCTTGGTCAAAGACACTGCTCCCTGCATCTCTTCTTAGTCCAAAATTCACCTGCATTTTTTTTTTTTTTTTTTTTTTGCAGGTCTTGTTATGTTTCTTAGCCTAGTCTCAAACTCATCACGCTCTTGCCTTCCTCTATCCAGTGCTGGGATTGTGGCATGTGCCATAGCATCAGTTGGACTCTTCACGGACTCTTTTTATGGGTTCCTTAGAATGGCTCCAGTGGGTTTTGTTTGTTTGTTTGTTTGTTTGTTTTTTTAAATAAGATTAAAAAAGAAAGAAAGAGAGGAAGGAAGGAAGGGAGGGAGGGAGAAAGGAAGAAAGGAAAAAAAAAGCATATAATAAAGTAGCATAAGCTAAAGAGGGCAGCAGCCTGAGATCCTTATCGCTTAGGATCCTGCATTCTTGTGAACCATGAAATTGGACAATAGAGTCTCTTCCTTGACTCTGGAACTTATTTCATGCCTACCTCGATGCAAAGCATTTACAAATCTTTCCACAGACCCTCAGCCCTCTTCATTTTCAATGAGCTTCTCCACCTGTGCCTGCACCTTTGGGGTCCCGCCTGGCTCTCCCTGCATGCCATGCCTTGACGTTGGAACTTGCAACGGTTCCCTGTACCCCAGTGCAGGAGCCTCTCTTGCTCCCAGCTTCTGAGGTGCTGGCTCAACCTGGCCCTTTTCCTGGTGCAGGTGAGCCTGCAGTCTCCCTGGTCCTCCTGGGAAGTCACTCACTGAAGCCTGGCAGAAGCACCCCAGCACATTGTCACCTTACAAAGAGGGTTGACACCCACAAGAAGATCCCCTAAAGTCCTTCAGTTCCACAGAGGAAAGGTCCTGAGTCAAACATCAGGTCTGGCCCTATCAGAATTAATGACTAAGGTTTCTTAACTCAAGCCAGCCTGTTTGACAGAACAGGAAGTAACTTTATATTGATACTGAATTGCATAATGACCCCAAACAAAACAACTTAATAATGCACAGAGGTCCACATTTTAAAATTTGCTTCCTATTTTCCTTCAAAACAGACAGAAAAAGAACATTATTGATGGCAACAGCATGAGCATATTTTTCTACATTCATAACACTATTAATTTCCCTTTTTCTAAGTGCTTAATAAATACTGCAGGTCTTTACTGCCTTCTAGAGAGAAAATAACAGCAGTGCCCCACAGAACTCATTCATTTGCTTTATGGGATAAAAAAAAAATCTCTGGTGTGTCACAAATTAACACAATGTTCCTGAGGACAGTGTTTTATTCTTGAATCTCCAGTTTCACTAATAAATGTGAAAAACACATGTAGTTAGATAAGTCCCTAGAGACCAACCACTGCAGATGCTGAAGAATGCAAGTTATTCCAGCTAAGATCAGCACTAACACTAGAGACAGGTTCCCAAACTCTACTCCAATTGCCTGGTGTAAAAAACAAGGAAGTGCTTTGAGGTGACTATTTCAAAAATGAAGTTTATTTAAATTTATTTTTTTAACAAAAGTAATTAAAAGCAATAAGGACATAACATCTCCTAATCCTTAGATAATAACCTTTATCAAAGTTATAGGTCCTAATTTGGCTATAGGCAATGAGATCCCTATTGTGTCCCTCAGAAATATTTCAAGTTTTTTCTTCATGTTTTTTTGTTTCATGAAAAACACCAAACAAATGGGATATTACATTGAACCCACACATACCACATCATTTCAGTGTAAATAATCAGGACTTCAGCAATCCCATTTAATCTTTCCTCCTTCCTTCTCTCCCTTCTCTCCCCCTCTCCACTTCCTCTCCTCCCTTCCTAGTAAGACTTCATAACACATCCCAGAAGTCATTTCATCTCACTTCTATGTCTTTTAGGATGTTTCTAAAAATATGAGCATTTCTTATATTTCAGTCTACCCAGAGAAACTATTAAAATACAAAACCAAACAAGAAAGACCTAATAAATAAATGAATACATTTGCTATTATGTAACATATCCTATGCATTATTGCATAATATTTATTATGTAATAATAGCTAACATACTAATATTTCTATATCTGCCTTGGGGAGAAAATCTCTTTATGACAGGCTTTTGAAAATTATTTAAACAAGTTGTACAAATCAAATTTGTATTTATATATTGAGTCCTTCCTTTTTTTTTTGTGGTTTTTCGAGACAGGGTTTCTCTGTATAGCCCTGGCTGTCCTGGAACTCACTCTGTAGACCAGGCTGGCCTGGAACTCAGAGATCTGCCTGCCTCTGTCTCCCAAGTGCTGGGATTACAGGCGTGTGCCACCACTGCCCAGCCTATTGAGTCCTTCCTTATGCATAGCCTTACTTTCTCTCCATGCTTTCTTCCCTCATCTTTACTTTTAAAATAAAATTTATTTATTTATTTATTTATTTATTTGTGTGTGTGTGTGTGTGTGTGTGTGTGTGTGTGTGTGTGTGTGTGTGTGTGTGTGTGTGTGTGTGTGTGTGTATTTTCCAAAGCAAGACTGTGGAAGTCAGAGGACAACTTGGAAAAGACCATTATCTCTTTTCACCCTGTGTGAAAGGTTCTAAGGATTGAACTCATGCATGCTGTGATGCTTGGCAGCAAGCACCTTTTCCCTGGAGTCATCTCACTGGCCCCTCTTCCCTTTCCTGAAAGTTTATACATGTCTTTCTTTATTTTATTTAACACTTTTTTAATTTCTACTTTGTCATGTGGTATATTTAACTTGTTTTAGCCTCTTCCCCCTCCCTCAACCATGGCTCATCTTGGTTTTAAGTTCAACTCTCAGTTAGTAAGAGCTCAAGGACGGTATTGTATAGTTTGTGGTGCATCACACCAGGAAGTCAACTTTTGGTGAGTTGCAGAAGGTTCCTAGTTTTGACATTTTAAAGCTGTAACGATTGCATCCATTAGTGACATGTACCTGATTATCTCACTTGTGGATGATAGAAATGTTTCTTTTTTTCCAGTTGTACTTCACCTTTCCATTTAGGAGTTGGAATTCTTTTGCTACAACGAAATTTTCTTCATCAACCAATGCAGCATAATCATCCTGAATTTCAATTTATACACAAAAGGAAGGATTCTTGCTCGACTCTTTCCTATGTCTGTCAATCTTCAGAGTGAGGACTGGTGTCTTCTTGTAGGAATCGGCGACATCCTATTATAACTGAAGCATTTGGTCCTGTTTATATTATCCTTAAAGGGCTCATTTGTCTCCAGTGAAATAAAGAATCGGATCATCATAGAATAACAAGCTCTTCTTTTTGAATGTAGAAAACTAGAGGCGGGGGAGTTGGCTGAGCAAGTCTGATAACCTTGAACCCATGTAAATGCCAGGGTGTCTGAATTCCCAGCACTCCTACTGCAAAGAGGAAGGTAGAGACAGGAGAGTCCACCAGAAACTCTTAGGTCAACTACCGTGGAGCATGTAACACAGCTGCAAACAAGACTGCCTCAAACGGAGTCAGATAAGAACTAGCACCCAAGTTGCCTTCTGACCTCCATCTGAATGCCAAGGCCTGTGCCTGTCTTTATATACAAACACTCAACACATGCACACATATGAGCAAACAAAGCAGTATTTAAATGAGGGGAACCAGACTTGTGGCCTCAAGGATGTAAAATAAGTTAGGCCTGGTCTTACCATATCATAGCACTCCAGGTTGGAAGGTCAGGCATGGTTTCCTTTGCTTGCATTGGTATCTAAGGCTATTTTCCTGTGGTTGGTGCTGTCTTCTCTCATGCCCCTGTGTATAGAGGCTTTTTGAGCTTACTTATTCCTCAGGGATAGTGAGAACAACTCTAAAAGGGCTTTTCTTTTGTTTGCTGCTCTACATCCCATTGGTGTCTCTTGTCCCCTGAAGGCCTCCTATCTCATATTATTTATTAGATATACAGAGGCATGGTAAGCCCGTGGGTAGCACTGGCAGAGGGCCTAGTGGGGGGCATTTTGCTTAAGTGTTTAGTCTTTGTGATCCTGCTCAGCGACACTTAYGGGTGGCCATATACTGGTCAGTGTCATGCTGGTTAACACCTTTACGTGCTGGGTAAGCTTTCTCCAGAGAAGATCTGTACACGTATGAGAAATGTTTCTCTTTTCTTCTAATAAGAATGAAAATGCTTAGACACTTGTGGGTATCCCCACAGAGGCACCCATAAGTCTTTTTAAAACAGTTGACAAGTGTCTCTAAGGCAGGAATYCAGGGTCTTTCTTTTCTGTTCTCTCAGAGCAGCCACATTCTTTTTTTCTTATTATCTCCTTGTTGTGCTGACAGGCATCTGTCACTTAGATGTGAAGACAGAGTGATAATGGGAAGATACTATGCTGGCTTTCTCCTTAACAGTTCAAGAAGCACTCATAAAAAATGGTGTATTTTGGGAAAACTAGACACCCAAGTGCCCATCTGCATTTCCAGTTAGTTTACTGAGTGTAGACCAGGAATGCAGTGACAGGAAGAGTAAGAGGGGTGTAATCTGGAAATTTCTGCATGATCCTGTAGATGCTATTGTGAGCACTGCTGCTCTGAAAAGGAGGATATATTAGCAGGTATTTTCCAAGAAGTGAAGTAGAATGGAGGAGTGTTTTCCCAGTTCCACCGGGACTTTCTGAGAGCTGTTGAACCAAGAAGAGGCAGGATACATCTTGCCTCTGTAAGCATGAGCCTTGTACATGTGATGAAAAGGCTGATACGTTCAGAAGTAAAAGAGAAATGTAAACCTCAAATGAACTAACCACTGCTGTTTAAAGGCTGCTGAGTGAATGACTCTTGTTGGACAACGATGCTGGATACTCCAGGATTTGGATCTCATTGTCCTGACTTTACTAATGTAAACCAAAGCACATAATACATATGGAGCTTCTATAAAGCTATGCTTATGCTAATGTTAACCATAAACTCTTAAGTGTCATAGATTTAACCTCAGATCTTAGGGACTATCTGAAATACAATCTCTACTGCAAAATTTCAGTATGGACACATGGGAAGAAAATAGGTGTCCATGGGTAGGTGGTGGGCATAGTCAACCTGACTAACATGGAAACCAGAAAGCTGGTCCAGCAGTAAGGGTTACCCTTTTCTTTCATATTTGGACAGGGTTGTACTATATAACCCAGAATAGCTTTGAACTCACGATCCCTCTTCCTCAGCTTCCAGAGTGCTGGAACTACAGATGTGTCCCACCACACCTAGGTACAATTTCCCATTTTGGAAAAGCAGGAAAAGGTTTCCTGGTACAGTAATTTGATGTGTGAGTCTTAAATTAGAAACTTTGGGTTTGAATCCCTTTGCTCTTCCATTTATCAGTTATTTCTCTGCGAACTGGGAACAAAATGGTGGTCATCATGTCTGTTTGAAGATGAAGTGAAATAGTGTATATGAAGTGCCTAGCACAAAGGCTGGCCCAACAGCACACACTGCTGGCTGTGCCTGCTGTATAAGGGCCACCTAACCTCAAATGTATCCAGGGCATTCACTAGTCTTTACTCTTCCTGTTCAAGCTAACATACATGTCCTTTCTAATACTGATATTCATTAATAAGGGATGCAAACCAGCACTTTGAGAGGCAAAGTAGATAAATGGAAAAAATGTGACTGGGAATGAGGGCTTTTGCCCCCAGATAGTAGTGCTCAATTATTTAACTCCTTCATACAGCCAAGAAAAAGGAGAATATAATCAACAGGACTTTGCAACTGTAACAGAGTATTTAAAAGGCCTCACCTGAGGAGGTACAGGCTGAGAAACCCTGCCACTAGATCTTGGGCTGGGAAAGGTCAGCCAGATCATGCCAGGAAACAACTGACTAAGACAGATGCACACATCAAGGTGCACAGGAAATGTAAGGACATGGGGCTCTACTGGAGTGTGATGTGCAGAGAATATTTCCCTACAACACACAGCCCAGAAAACTCTCTCCCTTTGGGTATGCCTCGGGGAGTAAATCTGAGGTGCCAGATGGGCCACGACAGTGCTTGGCACTTTCTCTTTGTCCCCACTAAGCTCACAAAACACCTGGGTATCATTTTGACTTCAGAATGAGGTAGCTACTCTGAAGCATTCAGTGCAGATACAAAGGAATGCATGGTCTTATCCCTTTCCAGGGGAGGATGTGTCTGCACCTTTCTGACAACAAAGAAAAAGCCAAACTGAATTCATACTGTACTTCCCAGCAGTTCTATAAGCCAGGTACCCTTCACTTTGTTTACACAGTGCTCGTGCAGGCCTACGTACATGTTTACTAGGTACTAGGGAAGGATGTATGGCTTTAAGAAACAAAATAGGGGCCTTTGCAACTCTTGGATCTGGGTCGTAAGAATATGTCCTCTTTAAGGAAACTAGACTACACTTTATCATGACTTTTATTAAGTTCTACTTTCAAGATGACGTAAAATATATGCCCTAAGGTAACCAACCCATGGCAGTGCATATGCATGCAAACAATCCTGGCTGATTCTTCCAGCTCTGCATGTTCATAAACTGGACTCATTTCTTACATTCACAAAGGATCATCGCTGTGGCAAATCCAGGAACAGGATTTTCTGCTGTAAACATGGCAGACCCTCAACAACCTTTTACAGCTGTTAAGTGGTTCTGATGTACATGGAACTTAGAGCTGGGAGAATTAAAAATTACACAAATAATGAAAATGAGTGCCGAGGTGAATTACCCATCACTGTGGAGGTTTTAGAATATTTTCATTAAAAAGAGTAAAAAGGCCATCTAAAGATGCTTGTGTATCTAGAAATGATGGTGAAGTCATTTTCTTTATTTCTTTCTAACTCCCATAAGCCTCTTTTATTAGTTGCAAGGAAAAAAAGCTTCAATCTGCTTCAGTAAACTGCATTATTTTTTAAACTACAGAAGCATCCATGATTTCCTTACATGAGCAATCTTTGTTAATAGCAAGGCAGTGATTGGGAAGATGGCATTAAATGGTAATTTTCATGGGCCTCCTCTGCACCTGATAGCCCGCTCCACCTCCTTTTCTTATTATATTAGGACCTATTGCTTTTGATAAGTTTTCAACTTACAGTGGGCACTTAAAGGTATTTGCTGACTCACTGAATGAACAGATGGATTCACTATCTTAATAATACATTTTGTTAAGCCTTGGAGTCACATGGGTGACACAGACTTCCTACTTGGAAATATGACTTCTCCGACGACTAGAAAGCCTTGCTGTATCCCTTCTGCTAATTGATGGTTGTCTTTTTTATTTCTTTCTTGAACTTTGAATGACTTATGTATTCATCTGCACATTGAAAGTCAGTTATTCTTATCTATTCATTGAAGAAAATAAGTAGGCAGGCCATGAATTAAAAAACTCAACATAGTAATGGGTGGTATATCTAAAATAAAGCATTTTAAATTTTATCCCCACTCATGTAGTCTTCTTAGGTTGGCATGAAAAGAATTGTTTGAGAAAAAAAAAAAACAATGGAATGAATGCAGAGTTTGTGGCTGATGTCTATAATACCAACACTCTGGAGCCGGGGCAAGAATATTGTGATTTTGAAGGCAACCTGAGCTTTACAGTGAAATTCTGTCTCAAAAACACAACCAGCGGACCAACCAAGAAACCAAAGAATAACAGAGCATGTAGAGAAAGAGGCAGAACACTTAAGAAGGAAGAGAATATCTTTCCCACCAACTCACAATACTCCTACAGTACAGAAATGGGGACTGCTATGCATTAAATAAGACCATCTTACTCTACACAAGGCCCAGGTCCCAGTAGATTGGAAACTTATGACTGTATTCTCTCACTGGGGACAGAATGGCTGGGGAGAGAGTTGGAACAGTACCACAACTCCCATACTTGGAAATACTATTTGTGTTTGTTTGTTTTTGAGATATGGTTTCTTTGTGTAGCTCTGGCTGTCCTAGGACTAGTTCTGTAGACCAGGTTGGCCTTGAACTCAGAGAGATCCACTTACCTTTGTCTCCTAAACGCTGACATTAAAGGCATAGACCACCACTGCCAGGTAGAAATACTATTTGTGACTGGGCTTTTTTTTTTTTATGAGCATAATGCAGTCTCTTTTTGTTGCATCTTATAATGACTACAGGAGGAGGAAGGTTTGTTTTTGAATGATGAGCTGTGGACATGGCAAAATCACCAGAGACATCAACTGTTGTAAAGGAAAAAAAGTTCCTATTCCAAATAATCAGCTATAACTGTAGGCAGAAAAGACAGGTAGACACAGGGGGCCCAGTGCTGGGATGTATAATTTTACATATCATCTGGACAGGGCCACAAGTACCTAAATATTGGATTAAACATTATACTGGATAATTTATTTGTGGATAAGTTTAATGTTTAAGTTGACAGACATCTCAGAGCCCTTAACGAGGGTATTTAGAGGCTAGAATAAAACAAAACCACTGGAGCCTCCCCTGAGAAAGAGGAAACTCTTCTCCCCTCCTGCCTTCTAGATGGACAGAAGCCATTACCTGACCTTGAGCACAAACTCAAACACTGGCTCTTCTTGGCTCTTCAGCCTGATAGATTTCACACTAAAATGACACCACAGGATTCTTGGGCACCAAAGGGTCTGCTGAGCATGAGTGTCAGGCCCTCTCCCACAGAGAAATGCTTCAGAGGTAGGCATCAATAGTCTCAAGATGGTCCTGCCTTTCCTTTTAGGAATCTACTTTTAAGACAAAATGTTTGAGTCTTTTCTTTAAGAAATTTATTCTAAAAACTGTATTCAGAAATGCAGAGTTATACATCATCAGTAGGACCTCTTTATACCCTGCACTATCCTTTTATTGTAGATAATGTGACATAACTGTCTAACAGTTGGGTAAAGGTTATATAGAGCACCTCCATATCATGGATATGAGTGGGACCATTGGCATTCCTTTAGGAGAAGTGTTTGACAATACTAGGGAATAAAACATTAGACCATGTAAGAAAAGGTAGGAGATATAGTATTTATACTTAGACTTTCAAGTCCAATTTATTAAGGATAAAGTATTTTATCAGTGTGTGAAAACTGATTCTCTCTAAGCAGTAAGTGCTTCATAACACTTTTGTTGTTTATACTTCTTACCTTTATAAAATAAAATAAAATATATTTTTTTATTATATTTTAAAATATGGGTGAACAAATAACCCCTCTTTTTACAGGCCTTACAGGGGAAGGACATCAAACCACTTCCTGAGAAAACAATAAATACAGAAAMCAAACCAGAGCAAAGCCAAACCAAACTCAAAAAGGATACGCCTCCATCACAAGCAACCCACATACCAGCAGAGGGACTTCCTTTGTTCTAGAGGTTTGAAAGAACACTATAAGAAATTCAGTAAGCTCTCTCTGTGGCTGCCTGCTCCAGGAAACAGCTGAGTTAGTGGAGATGGTGGGATGGGTACCACATAGGCCCTTGGGCTTTTTGCTGCTGACTGGCTTTGGGACCACCGGCATGTCATTTTTTGTCCCCCAGCTGCAGGTCTTTCATCAAGGACACATGAAAACCAAATCAGCCTCTGAGCTATAGCAGGCATTGTCAGAAAAAAAAATGAAGTGGTGAACCCACAAATGCCTTCAAGTACAAGACACCGCAGCAATGTTAACAAGTGGTTATCAGTGGTCAGCACCAGGTTCATATTTATGTCCTCCAGTGGTCCTGCTCCTTGGTGTCAGCCACAGATGCTGGTATAGAAGGATACTCTCTTTTTCCTCCCAGCACAAATACAATGTGCCTAAATTAGCATTTAGTTGACTTTKTTTTCTTTCCGACTAGAAATATGCCAAATTAAATTAAAAATCCATATACTTAACAGGAGTCATATTCTTGTGAGAGGAGACGAATCTATAAACAGCAGCTTGCTGCAGTAGTCTGCCGAGGTTTTATAAGGCAGCATTTATCATTCCTCTGTGGAATTCATACATCCAAATTGCCTGGCCAGCAGATGTATATTTAAATATGTGGCCTCATGTGAATTGGTGGGCCTCTGTTTTGTAATGAGGAAACTAAAAGCAAAGGGGTTTTTTATAATTTTCTCAGCACCCTAAAGTTAGCAGAAGAGCCTGATTAATTCTATTTCTGACCTAAATTTCTACGACCAGATACCATTATTATTCTTTTCAGGTATGGATTAAATAACAGAGGCCTTAGTATGTTTGTTTGGGTGTGGGTGAAAGTGGGATGGGACAAGAGCCCCCCCCMCCACCACCACCAAGTGAATACCATAGGTGATATCTTTAGGGATGACAAATATATTCCACAAAAACTCTCCCTCCTTTCTTGATCATACCGAGTAGGGTTGCAGACTTAAAAGAAAGCGCATGATCTTTGGAAAAGACTTGAATTTTGAAATGGGAAGAATCTTGGTATTTAACCCCTGGGCAAGGCGGCGTGAAAGGTTTTGGGATCCTGATTCAAGTCTATAGCGTGTCCTGTTGGTGCCTGTTACCAACATGATGGGCACCTCTGCTTCCCCCAGCATTTTGGAGGATTGTAGAACATAATCCCGTTCTGCTGACCTGGCTCTCCAGAAATCTATTTATTTAAGTTAACAGATCACAAGCAGAGAGGAAAAACAAAACCACCCCACAAACACTTTCAAAGAGACTTTCAAAGCAGACCCTTGACCCTCTCCTAGAGTCTCAAGGTTTCATACCGTGGATGTAGCATCTTATATCTGTGAATCATCACACTGTTTTTAAGGCATCAAAACTCATCCATGTTCCGTCTTCCTCAATGATTTCATTTCCCCCACAGTACTTTAGAACTGTAGGCAAGAGAGTTCTAGGAGCTGTCCTTCTGAATTATAGAAATTAGAATCTGGTTTGAGGGAAATCACTTCACATGTGCATTACAATGAAGAAAATGTAATATTTTCCCAGTTTCTCAGGGGCCCAAACAAATAATTTCCCTCACTTCTTATGCATAGCAAAGAAACCTATGTGGTCTCCTCTAGCTATTGAAATCATGTGTTTTGGTAACAGGAGGAAGGTGAAGGAATCTCTCACTGGGTAAAAGTGTACCAGAAACACAACAGATAGCTGTTTTTCTTCACCTTACAAAGGCAGCCAAGGTTTCTTTTTTTCCTAAATTTTTTTTGGGGGTTTTTTTGGTTTTGTTTTTTTCTGAGACAGGGTTTCTCCGTGTAGCCCTGGTTGTCCTGGAACTCACTCTGTAGACCAGGCTGGCCTCGAACTCAGAAATCCACCTGCCTCTGCCTCTCAAGTGCTGGGATTACAGGCGTGCGCTACCATGCCCGGCAAGGTTTCTTTTTTTCTGACACTGTGTAATAATTGAATACTTATAAACTCCAGTTACTACAGATTCACCAACAAATGTAACCTAATGCTATGGTTGATTTCAACATGTACTGCTCAACATAACCACTATAATTATTGCTGTGTCTTGCTTGAGAATGCCATCTATTTCAATATGTCTTCTGTATGGGAAAAGGTTACCATTAGCATGTTACCTACACAATCCCTACCTTTGTGCCATTTCCCTGGAATAGAAGACTTCTTCACACATCATGAAGTAGCCATGRCTGACAAAAGACCCAGGAGAGGCCTGGATGAGAGCACACTACCTATTCTTTGTGTTCTTCTTCCCTAGCCCTTTTTTATAAACAAGAGCTGGGCAATCACCCTTTAGTCGGATTCCTTTTGGAGCATGTTGTAGAATTAATAAAGGGGAGCACAGCAGAATCTTGGAGGAAATTTGTATTAGCACTTTTTGAAATAGTGTAAGTCTAACATCAGAGATTCTTCTGGACTAAGAGCATGTGAGCCCCAAATCTGAGATGTGAATGGAAAGAAATCTAAATGCTATGGCTTCTTGTTATTCACCATGGTGATCGTCTTCTATAAATTGCAACAAACACTGACTTAGGGAACACTGAACCATTGCTCCTTGGGAAATATGGGGTTAGCTTCCCGGCTAGGGAACAGTCACCTACCAATCAGCACAGAGCTTTGTCTTGTGAATGATTACATGCTAGTTAATATACACTGGTGACTCATGGATATTGAACACATGGTTCAAACACTATGGGTCATGGCTGGATGAAGCTTATCTGTCACACCTGTTTTTTCCATAAAGTATTGGTTTTCCTGTACTCGGGGACACTCAACAGCATTTTAAGCTGCCTTTGGAAGCTACTTTGAAGAGTGAGATCACCAACCCAAAACACAAAACTATGAAAACTGTAGCACTCAGTGGACCACAAAAGGACACTTAAAAAAAACTGTCTATTAGAGYCAATACAAGAAGACACAGCATTCCTTACCTTGCTTGAACTCAGCTGGACCATGCACATAAGGGGACTCAAGCTTTTTCCACCCCATGTATGTCTGTGAAAGACTGTGAAATTGCCTTGAATATTCACTTGGGAGTTATAAACAAATTTTAGCAAGTAAGGGAATTTGCATATAGGGAAGCCTTGAATAATGAAGATTGAATGTATAAATTCTACCTCTTATTCACTAGCATATCCTGTATTCTTTAGCTTTTATTTTCCCTAAAATTTTCTGATTCTCTTTTTCTCTGATACCTCCAATTAATCTTTCAGGGTTAAACAGTTAGAAGTATTTTTATTCTATGCGGCTTCCACAACTGCAGTGCAACTGTGTCTCAGTGATTTATTTGCATGAGAGTTAGGAACTTTGATTTTCAAAAGTGAATGAATGATGTGGTTGATGGAAAACACAGAGTGACAGACAAGTTTACAAAATTCTATTTTCCTGCTCTCAAAATTAGGCAAAGTGTTGAGTCTGAGTTATGTGGGTGATACAGAGTTTATTTTTATAAGCTATTAATGTTTTAAAACTCACTTTGCTTCATAATTTTATAGAATGACAAGACATTACTAAATATTCTCAGAGAGGTGCTAAAAGGAACAACTAGGAAAATGAAGCTTCTGTCTCCTTAAGTGCTGTGTGTGCTCCTGCACTGCACTCCAAGAGCTTTTTGATGCCAGGTAAGATTAGAACTTCAAGCCTAAATTTTAAAACGTTGTCTTCCCTAAACCATCCAGGAAGGTTTTTGACACTATCCACCCAACAAAGATAATAAATAAACACAAACTAACAAAAGCAGGTGAGAAAATTCACACTTGTGTAGAAACAGACTTTCGGAATTGTGCTTAGGTTTTCAAGACCTAAGCTACACTGCATGTTGTATGTGCTAATGGTTCCCTGAAGAGCAGACTACACATAAGGCAGGGCTGACTGGCACTTCCTCCAGCACAGCGATAAAGGATGGTTCTGGAGCAGTGCTTGTCTGCATTTGGCCCTGATCCCGGGTAATTGTATTCATTCATTTCGTCATTTATTTGATGGTTCACTGCTGTACTGTCTGGGGTCCCTTGTCCTTGCCAGAGTGGCTATCAGATCCTGACCTGATTGCAACCGATTCCATCAAGGACAGACACTTGTACTGCAGAAGAAGACTTGAGGGGAAAATGAGAGGTCTGTTCTGTAAGGGCATCTACACAATGAGGTATCATAGCTATTAGCAATGCAGTTTGTCTCAGTGACTCCATAAAGCCCGTACAATGTGTCATTATTCCTGGTTATACAACTGTGGTGCTCCTGCGCTTCTGAGACCCACAGTGCAGTCTTCCTGCCTAGCGCTTTATACCTAAAATTAACTTCGGAACCCCATTACAGTTCACTTAAAGACTGAATAGAAACCCTCGAGTATTTTGAGCTATTTAATCACATCGTGGTTTTAAAAAATGGTATCACAACATTGTTTCCACCACTCCCCACATGGTTTAAGAAGCAATAAAAACCTTGAAAGCCCCAGTGTAATCACTGAGGTTTTTACTAATGACATCTTAACTCTTTAGGGGATCTGTCTTAGTTATTCTAGGCAGGGCTTTGCAAACCTTTAGTAAACATTTTAGATCTTGCAGAGTGTGTGGTCTTTGTCACAGTTACTTTACTGTGCCACAGTGGCATGGAGACAGCCACAGGCATCACAAACAACACAGTGTAGCTGTATTTCAGTAGTATTTAAATCGGGACACTGAGGTTTAAATTTCATATAAATTTCACATGTCACAAAGTGTCAGTCTTTGTTTTAGTTTTGTAAAAAAAAAAATTAGGATTATAAAAACTATCATCACAGTCTCAAAGAGCTAGTCTTTGCCCAAATGGGATTTATCAACCAAAGCAAAGGGCAGATACAGACGTAAAACACAGAGAGATAACTATATACACAGCATGGTAAGATAATGGCTCAGGGTGAGCTATTTCTATTAGATGCTTAAAATTTCAAAGGCTTTKTTGAAGGCAGTATTTTTCATGATATGTCTTAGACCATTTAAAGTCACTGAAGAACATATATGAAGAAGGGAAATCAGTAGTTTTCAATGAGAATAAAACAAAACAATACACATGATCCTTGGCTCTCACACTGACTTGGTGACTGTCTTGAAATTTCCTTAGAAGCACTTACTACACGCCCAAGCTCAAACACAGAGCGGCTTTCCATCCCAGCTGTATTAGCAGAAATTGGCAAGCTTTTCTTTTCCTGGGATTTGCATTAAGAAACTATGCTAAAATATAGCAGTGTCTTAAAGAAAACTCCAGAAGAGGAGGAAGTATTAGAGGACATAAAAATAACAGTATCCCCTATATGGTAAATGGAGCTCCAGACACCTGACTTCTGTTATCCCAGTTAACCCTGTAATGATCCCGAGACAGGCATGTAAAACTTGTCAGTACTATGTTAGCAGGAAACTACAGCACAGGAGGCTTAGGCTCACTGACCATGGTCCCTTAGCAGGGTTGAACCCAGGCCTAGGCAGGAGCCCATGCTCTCAGTGACTCCGGATCCCATCTCCCAGGACCCAGGGAAGCTCTGTCACTTCCTTGGCATTCCTTTGTCAAACACGTTTACAGTGTGCCATCACCACACCATTCCCTTCCCCACTCATTCTGTAGGGATCTAGTGGTCTGCTTCCCACTCTGAACAGAAAGAAGTGTCTATATGAAAGCCATACTGAAGAGGAAGAATGTGGGGCTCGAACTCAGGACCTTGGTTCCTGTGTAGATGTGAGAGTGCTTAGATCATTTTTACTCTGGGAGATCTGGTTTCTTCATGGACAACAGCTGTCCTATGGACAAGATCAGGCGGCTCCAAGTGTGGAAGTATTTTATCRTCTACAAGAACTCAATAGCAGTCTGTAGATATTTTTACTATACAAAGCCTTTACTCTTGCCTCGTCCATTCATTCCTTCTGTATTCATTGTAAGCAAGCAATAGATTTGACTATCACAAAATTTTGCACAGTTTTTCTTGGCTGCCCCTTCTTTTCCCATTTCTCCTCTTTATTCACTGAGGAAACATGACCTGCCCCACCCCCTTCATTCTGACTCCCATCTCTCATTAGAGATGACAAGACAGACATACATTGGCATGTTGGAAACAAGCCTGTCTTATCTTCTCCAGTTCTTCCCAACTCCAGGGAAACCATGTCTTGAAATTGGTGATAGTGGGAGTATTTATAACAAGGTGATGGCAAATTATACATATTACTGTCAATGTATCCTCCTGACCAGAAAACTACTTGCTGCATATTTAGAAGCACACATCTGGATTTGGCAGCAAAATAATAAATTATCACAAGCACTAGGAATGAGTGCATAAGGTGGCTTGGAAGTAGGTGGGGAGTTACCAGAGGACACAGTTAGAGGTAGTCTTGAGGAATGGCCTTAAGCTGAGACAGAAAAAACAACAGGAGCTAGCCAGACATAGGAAAGTGTTCCAGGAGTTACCTTACGGAGAGGTTAGAGTAACCGGGGGCAGTTCTTTACAGCTTAGGTGCAAAGTGCTGTGGAGAAGACGACCGAGGCTAAACTGGGGAAGGATCCAGTTCACCCTTAGGTCTACGGTTGGTTATCAGTGGGCTCTGGCAGGGACATGAAGGTTATAAGGGTGGGCTCAGAGCCAGAGAAGTGGCATTTAAATTCTGGTCTAGCCTAATGATTTCAGAAGCACAGTTGCCTCAGGTGACAGTTGGGCCTCACGTATACAAGGGAGCTAGCCACAGAGTTTATCCCTGCTGGGTGGTCGTAAAGGTGCAGGTCTGGGACTCAGCCCCATGCTTGGCTCATAGGAGTTRCTCTGGAGACACCCAGGTGTAGGGTAGTTGGGCAGCAAGTGCAGACACTCCTTCTGTAGAGTTTTGTCTATAATCCTCCTACCTAGAACACTCCATGTCACTGTTTCTCATACTCTGTCTCGGTGCTGCTGATTCATTTATTGAGCAATACAGACAATTGAGTCTTGACTAGCTCTTCAAAACCACACACACACACACACACACACACACACACACACACACACACACCAAAGCTGGCTATGTGGTTCAGCAGTAGAGCACTTACGTAGCATGCATAAGACTCTGGGGTTCAATCTATAGGACCATAAAACCTCTCAAGCTGGAGGAGGCACTGCGGGCCCTCAGCTGCCTTGCTTCTCCTAATGCTGTCCCCTGACTGAGCCCGCCTCAGAGGCCAGAATGATCTAAGGCAAAATCCTGCCCAGTGACTTGGCAGATGAAGGGTCCATGTGTATGAAATTGCTTTTAGTTTGGTGTATCCCAGAAAGATAATTCTATATGTGAACTGACTTTAGAATAATTTATTTTCAACATATGTCAAAACATATCCAGTTTGACCTTTGGAATTGCAAACACTCTTTGGCATTTCTTTTTCCTTTTCTATTTTAAAAATGGAAAATAGTGGTGGGGGCCTGACCAGTGCTTGGCAGAAAACCCCAGCACCCCAGGATGATTTAGTTTTCTGAGTCTTCGCAGGGCTCACTCCCCAGGCATATGCACTTGGCACCAGATTAGCTGCCCACATTTATTGACAAAGGAATTAATCTTCACCAATGATGTTTCTTAAAGCCCATTCTTTACAGGAAGCTGTGACCAACATCAGGGCCCCTTTAGTTATTTTCCTCTTTCTCTTCTTTTCCTCCAGATTAAAGTGTCTGAAAATAGCCTCTTAAAGCCTTGATTTAGCTGAGGAAGGTGCAGGCAACAAAGAATATGGTGGCAAGGCTGGGTGGCTGGTGAGCAGAGCATAGATTTTTTTTGTGCAGTGAAACTATTCTGTGAGATATGATATGGTATATATATATATATATATATTTACACATCTGCCCAAGCCCATAAAATATGCTACCCCAAGAATGAAACCTAATATGAACTCTGGACTTGTGGTGATTAGGATATCACATTGGGCTTATAGATACACATGTCACTCCAGGGAGAGATGTTGCTAATAAGTAAGGCTGTGTGTGGGGATGGGGAAACTTTTCAGGTATTTCTGTGAATCAAAAACTGCTTTAGAAATAACATTTTTAGGGGCAAGCGAGATGGCTCAACAGACAAAGGCCCTTGCTGCTGAGCCCGAGGACCTGAGTTCACTTCCCAGAAGCCATATGGTAATGGAGGGGAGAACCAACTTCTATAAGCTGTCATCTGACATCCCCGCATGTGCTCTGGCATGTGCATGCCCCTTACTCTAATTTTAAAGTTAGAAACATTAACAAAAATAAACAATATGTATTTTCAGATGACCAGCTCTTCAAGTTCAAATCATCTTTCCCCTGGTGCACCTTTTTAGGTGTGTGATGTTTTTATTTGCAAGAATTTTTCTAAATAATAGTTTATAAAATAAGATAAATAGTTTATAAAATAAAATTTAAAAAAATCTACATTGGGCTGAGGAGCATGTCGTGGTAAGAGTGGGTTTCCTGGACAGGCAGTATTTGTCCTTAGTCCTTAGCATTTTTGAGTATGTCTTTGACAGTTTGCAGCTAAATTGGTAGGAGAAGATGAACCTGTGGACGTGTAGAGAGAGTCCTTCTATCTTGAAATAAAATCTGCCATGTTAATCAACAAAGCATCTGATACAAGTATAGAAATTCTTTTGAATACAAGTTTAACTCTATTAAAAGGAAGTCTCAGTAGAGAAAATACCTTAAAATACATGACATAGACGGTAAACACAATAAATGCCTTCAAATCTAAATGCCAATGCCTACATGACCTTATGTTAAAGGAAACAAGATGCTTGCAGCTAGTAAATAATGGGAGCTCTCAAACTCATCCTTCCTGGAAGATTTAATTATCCCATGAAACTGATTTGCCATTAACAATCACAACACACAAATCATTTAAACCAAGAAAACCACATAATAGTTAGTGTATTTACAAGTAACATTTGCAGTGCCTCTGATGGGACAGGACGCAGAGATGCCTTCCAGGACAGAGTGGCAGATGGCATTCCATATTGCAAACTTTCTGAAGGTAGCAAGCTAACTCAGGGAAATCCAAACTCTTTTATTGTTGCATTCCTGGACCCAGGGATCTAGAGCCCAAGCTGTAAAGGGAAAACAAAACAAAATGAATGTGCTTTGCTTCCTTCCCACAACCTATCATCCAAGCTCCAGGGGTCAACAGGAGGGGAGCTGCCTACAGACCCACTGAGCACAGACAGGATGTGTGCAATAGGCTGGCTTCTCTCATGGCTCCTCTTGTGGAGGGAATCACAAAGCTCCCAGTATGACTCAAGGTCATCCAATGATAGGGAGTGGGATCAGAGAGAGCAGTTAGGTTTGGGTTGGGAGGTCTGAGAAGGAAGGGAATGGACTCTACAAAACTTCCTGTGACCTAAGGTAGAACAGTCAATTGGTAAGAAATAACAGGTAACATTAGTAATACAGATGTGTGACTTCTGTGATCCTTCTGTCATATCTTAGAAAGAAGTCTTAAGTAACTTGATAAAATCTATATATTTAAAAACCCATATATACTTCTAATGAAACATCACAGGAAGCATCCTGTCTTCTGACTCTGCCTACTTTTCCAGGTTACTTCTTCTACCACCCAAACACCTACAATTTTTGTTTCCCCAGGAACTATGATGCATTGAACTTCCCTCTTTTCTACCTCTGTCCATCCTTTAGTAACTCCCATTGCCACAAAATCCAGTATAAACAGTAGTCCATCACTGATCAACTTCTTCCATACATATAAATATTTTGTCTAGTCTCTTAGCAAAATAATGATCAAGCTCTTTGTTGAACCCATGCCTGTTCTTTTGCTGGAGAAACACGCTGGAGAAATATACCTATCTTGAATTATCATACTTTAGATTTATAATCAAGACAACCCTAATGTCCAGCAAGCAGTTCTCACTCCATTCATTTAAACTTTCTTTGGCAATTTCACCTTGCTCTTTCTTTCCCCAATCTCAAATACCTTCCGTCTATTAGCTGACCTTGCTTCTTATTTCATGGAGACAACTGGAAAGTTCTAAACTTTCACCGACGTCTATGGTCCTACTTCTAATGTATGGTGATGTCTGTACAGTGTCTGTATATCTGTCATCTGTCCTTATTTGTGCACTAAATCTCATTTATCTGCTTTTCTTTTCTACAAGATCACTAGCAACCATCTTTCTACTCAATATCATCAATTCTAGACCATTTACAATAGCATACAAATTTGTGGTTATGTCGCCTAACTAAAAAACAAAATCCTTCTTTTGTGTTGTGTCTTCTGTAGCTAATCATCTCATTAATCAGTTCCCCTTGCAGAAAATCTCCTTGAAAACTTTCATTTCCTTTCTTCCAGTCTCTCTTTTCAGCATTACCAACATCACGGAGATATCTGGAAGCGGGCAGTGTGAAAGTGTGCAGTGTGACCACTTTGCAACATTATCACAATCAGGATAGTGAACCTTTCCACCATGCTACAAGCATCCTGCTGTGTACCTCTCCGTTTACACCAAATCCCAAAAGCATTTGTCACTGCCACCCCATCAAAACCACCTTTTTCAAGGTCATAGGCTATTTCCTGGATGATTCAACAGTCAAGTCTGGGTTCTCATTTGACCTCAGCCCGACTTGTGACTTCATTGTTTGATTCTTGCATTTGGGGTACCCTTTCTTCACTTGACTTCACTTACTTCTAAGATAATATAGCTGTTTGATTTTCCTGTCTCCTCACTGATGCTGCSTCCTAGAGTCTTGCTACTCATTTTTCACTAGGGAACCACAGACTTCATCCTTGGCCTTATCTCTATGCACTTATTCCTTCATGATCCTCAACTAGCAACATGGTTAGCTTGGCAGATAATAGGCAGTTATAGGCAGATAATTTCACTATTAGCATGGTTATTCTTTATAGTAATGATAGAGTTCAAAATGGTAGAATATGCATGGAACTATTGCAGAATTTGTTTCCATGGGAGGTTTTGAATGATACTTCAACTATAGCAACTTCTTCGGAGAATGAGGAACTCAGCTGGACAACTTCTTCATTGTTATTACACCTCTGCATTCCCGCCATCACTGTGTGCCCTCTCACATCTTTGTTTAATGCAGTCACTGAACTCATCTCTTCCTTGTTGATATAGGGTGACATTTGACACAACTGTCCAAAGGGTGATTAGACACATCCGATAGTGCTGTTTGTAAGGCACTGCCCCTTACTGTTCTCATTAAAGGTCCTTACATATTTTTCTCCATTGTTTGGTATTTCTTCTGTAGGCTTTTGAGTCTGGTCAAACTGTAATCTAGGTTCTCTATTTTCTAAGAGGCGTACAGAATTTGCCATATTGCAACAGCACATATTTTAAGTTTCTCCAGCAAGACTTTGTCGTGAGCATACGGAAAGGAGAGAGAATCATCATAGCAAAGGGGCCTTAAGTTGCCTTAATTCTCCTTTCCAAACATACTGTAGAAGTAGCATATTCTCAGGATATTGTGGAATTCCTCATTAAATGCTGAATAGTGTCACCAGTTAACACACCATCTGAAGTCCCAGTGATACTGTGACAATTATGGTTTTGAATTCCTCTGGGAGTGCTTATAAGTAGCCCCTACTCCACGCCTGGTTCCAGATCTTGTATTCTTAAAGCTTGTAATTTAAATTGTTTGTTATCATGATTATCTTCCACTGACTCTCGAGAAGTAAATTCCAGAAAATAAAAACCAAAGTAGAATATTTCAACATTATAATTCCAATAATATAATTCATTCTAGAAGGAAGTGGTATGATTAGACCTTGGGGGAAGGAGATGCTGAGTTCTTCAACCTGCTTGAAGGAGAAAGTTTTGGGCATTAAGGCCAAATCTTAAAAAAAATGTTGGTTTCAGTCAGGCATGGTGGCACATGCCTTTAATCCCAGCACTTGGAAAGTAGAGGCAGACAGATGTCTGGGTTTGAGGTAGTCTGGTCCACAGAGTGAGTTCCAAGACAGTGAGGGCTACACAGAGAAACCCTGTCTCGAAAACCCAAAAGACAAAAAAAAAAAAAAAAAAAAAAAAAAAAAAAAAAAAAAAAAAAAAAAAATGTTTTCACCAATTGTTCCAAATTATTTGCTTCAGAGTCAAACTGTATACTTATTAAGGAGGTTCTGTTTTCTTGGCATTGCCTTTTGCTTTTATTTTTTCTTTGTTGACAAAAGCAGTATGTATTTCACTTTAATGCTAAGACCATGCAGATGTTTAATCATTATAGAAACTCCATGCTCTCAGGGACTTCATGCTGTATCCAGACATTTTCTAAACCTGCTGCCTGCCCAAAGGATGTCTTTTCATCATATACTTGAGATTAGAATTAAGATTTCTTTTTCTAMAATGTACACTCTAGGTATGCAGACCAAGGTCTCTGCAGTGAGCACTTCACCCACTGTCTTTCTCTCTCTCCAGTCCCATGATTAACATTTCCTGAGTGCTTTCTCTTCTTTCTTTCAAGTTCCTTGCTTCTTTTGCTAGAGACTAGTTTCAGTTTTTGGAAGAAATCACTATTCCAAAGATTTCCAAATTCTTTATTCTTCCTTTATACAGACAAATGTCCTAATATATAAGTTATAGGTTGGAAATCATCTCCTCGAAGAACTTGAAGTTTACTACCAGTTTGCTATAAAATAAGTTTGATTCTTATTTTCTTAATCTTCTCCTCAATACTGTTAGCATCTTATGTGTTCCCTGCATTTAAATTTTCCTGTGTGACTTGAAGGCTCTTGTCCTTTCTCAGCTCAGGAACATCTCCTAGAATCGCTTACCGCTAACTCCTGCTCTGTGCTTTGTCCCCTGGTCTTCAGGCCTTGGCTAGCCAGATGCCAGACTTCTGGAATTGGGTATTGATGGCCATTAAACATTCTATTGTACAGTCTATCTTTTCGTTTTACCATCTAGGAGACTTAATTAACTTTCTTTTAAACCTAGGAAGTAAAATTTGAATTTCATTCATATCTTAATTTATATTGCTTTTGTTGATTACTTCTGTTTTTTAATTTATGTATTTATAGCCAATTTGCCTCTTCTTGTATGGAAACACAATATTCTTTTTATTTTAAAAGCCTAGTAAACAGAGAAAATAGGAGCCCAGGTATTTATAAATTAGGATTTTTAGGTTTTATATTTTTGTCACTTGTACTTCAGCTGAATTTTCTAGTCCTTAAAAGAGACAGTGCCTTAGACACACCCTGAGGTTTCTCTGGTCCTTAGGGTCCACTGTCGGTCCCTTCCTTTCCAGAAGTAACACCATTATAGACTGTGCCTTTTCTAGCCCAGATTTTATATATTGGTACATGTATAGTAGCTATATATAATATACAGTGATGTTTTGTTTGACAGTTGTGCAGTAATGTACATATCCCAAAACACCCTAGGTGACTACTCAGTGCTCTTTCTGAAATCTGTCCATGATGATACATGACAACATACATGTTTATTTATTTTTAACAGATGCGTGCTTTAACAAAACTTTATGTTAAAGTGTTCCACAGAGTATTCTAGTGGCTTGGCATACTAAAGAAATAAAAACCACAGTCACTTCTAAATTATTTCCTGATCCTTTCATTAGGAGTCATTGGGTTTTGGCTTGGCAAGACTGCTTTTTACTAATTTTTTTCTTTTTAGAGTCTAGGACTAGGAATAAAAATGGTGATATATATATATGTATATATATATACATATATATATATATATATATATCCAGCTTTTCCACCTTACTTCCCACATAGCAGCAAGCTGGTAAACTTTTCCCTTCTACCCACCACATGTACACATTCCATGCATCCTAGCGGATATTCTCACCCTTTATTTATGCCTTTAGGATGGGTGAATAGGGGGCTGCTTTGCTTTAGTATGCATGCATTTCTCCTAATTGTCAGCAAAGGTCAGCCTTTCTCCCTCCATCTATCACTTAAATCCCCCCCATCCCGTGTATTTTCTGATAATCTCCTTGCTTCCCACTTTTGTAACAAGTTTTTTTTTCTTCATACTGATTCATAAGGATTCTCCAACTATATGGTATGGAACCCAACATATTTTCTGTTTTATGTTCTAAAAACTACATTTTCAGTCCACGGTTTGTCTCTTAACTTTATTTATAGAGATTTTTGCATAAAAGAGTGTTACCTCTTAATGTAATTTTTCCTTTATGAACTATCATTTTTGTGTGCTGAGAAATAATCTCTTCCTTGTAGTCATAAACATTTTCTTCTAATAATTTCAAAGTTTTATTTTTCACATTTCGATTCATAGCGTATTTAAAATATATCTATTTATATAGGATGAAATACCAGTACCCTGTTCTTTTCCATAATGAAAGCTAAATCACTATTAAATAATTCTTTGTAAACATTTTAATGCTTTGTCTACCATAAGCTGAGTTCTTAATCCAGTTTGGAGATTGTTTCTGGGCCTTTTACACTCACAAAGAATTGATCTCAGATATTCTCAAAGCAGCCTTTTCCTCTTTTTCTGATCGGTCACTTCCCCAGTTTCAGGATCTCTCCACTTTGCTGGCCATATTTTGAAGCAAGTCTCGGTATACATATACCAAATATTGGGGGTCTCAGAGGTTTTCCATTGCTCTGTGGCTTCACACAGCAAGCTCCTCACAGTGCTCTAACTTCCACTAGAAGTTGAGTCAAGTTGACCATTTCTCCAGATCTTTGTTAAATCTATTTTACATTTTTGATTAAGTTTATTATTTTTATGATTTTTATGTGTGAGTGTTCTAACTGAATATACATCACATGCATGCTTGGTGCCCCTGGAACTCAGAAGATGGCATTGGATTCCCTGGGACCAGAGTTACAGATGGTTGTGAACTACCATGTCGGTGCTGGGAAGCAAACATGGGTCCTCTGCAAGAGCAACAAGTGCTCCTAACTGTGCTCCTAACTGCTGAGCCATCTCCCCAACTCCCGAGTCTGGGTTTTATCCTTTATAACATCCCTTCATATCGGCGGGTAAAGAATGGTGCTTTGTTATTAGAGTTTCCCAACATAAACCTTTAAACTATTAACTCCACATCAATACATATGTAACTTTAAAGTTTATTGTGTATTTCTTGGCTACACTATCTAGTCTTTTCTGTCTATCATGTCTTTGTTTTCTTTTTTATTAATGATGCTCATGAATTCTATGCACATTTTAGCTGCTTATAAAAATGTATTCATAGCTTTCAAAAAATTTTTGCCTTTTATTTTGTAATTTTTTTCCAGTCCCAGGGATCAAACCCAGGGCCCTGGGCATGCGGGGTACATGCTCTAGCACTGAGGCACATGCCAAGCACGGCCCTAAATTTGTTGAACTGCTAGCTGACATAAGGCGTAGAACTTAGGCAGAGTGCCATTTCTCTGCATCTCTCCCATTATTCCTTTATCTTCGGAAAAGCAGTCATCCAATATTGTCTATAACTTTTATGATTTCATGAATTCTCCAGTCCCTTTGTAGTTTCGTTTAGTGTACTGTGTGATATTAAAAGCTAATTTAATTTTCTACAAATGGTTTCTCAATTGTGTCAATTTAATTTGTTAAAAACTTCACTTACATCGTTTTTGCCTGCAGTAGGTTCTTAGACACACTGGAGTTTTTAGATTCTGACTTATTTATCCAGTTATTCTTATAAAACAAGAGTTTTAAAGTCATTATAGCATTATAATTCATTTAAAGATATTTTTACATTAATTAATTAATTGTGTGTGTGTGTGTAGAAGATAGCTTGTGGAAGCTGGGGTTCTGTCCTTCCACTACTTTAATTAATTAACTAACTAATTAATTAATTAATTAATTAATTAATTAATTGTGTGTGTGTAGAAGACAGCTTGTGGAAGCTGGGGTTCTGTCCTTCCACTACTTTAATTAATTAATTAATTAATTAATTAATTAATTAATTGTGTGTGTGTTAGAAGACAGCATGTGGAAGCTGGGGTTCTATCTGCCCACTACTTATGTCCTGGGATCCAACTCAGGTGTTGGCACCCTTACCCCCTTAGCCACCTTCGCTAGCTCTGATTTATTTTAATACTTGGAAGAGGAAGATGCTTAATTGTGTCACCTATATTTTACTGATGACTCCTTTTGATTATTTTTTTTTCTTGAACTATTTTTGATCACCAATTTAAAATTGATGCTGTATTTCAAGAGGATAAACCTGATAATAAGACAAATTAATTAAACTTTGAAAGTATGCTGTCTTCATTGAGAAACAACTTATTTGTAGATTTAGATTTTTTTTGCTCATAAAGTATTTGCTTTTTAAATTTAGACTAACCATTCAATGTTTTAAGCTTGTATAATCAGGCTTCTTCCATTGCATTTCTTAACAATGAATTGCCCATAAACAACGAAGTTAGTGACCTTGGTTTACTTTAAGTATATATTAATTCATTTCAGTACTTTTTGTTAGTTCTTAAAGTTTCCATGTAAACAGAAATAACACATGAAATATGATTATATTGTTCCTCCCTTTGTCTGATTTTTGTCCTATGGACGAACTATAGCTTTCAGCAGAAGACAGTCCCAGTGAAAAGTGAGTAGTGTTTTGTCTTCCTGATTTAAATGGAGTGCTGCAGCTCATCAATTAGGTCTGCAACAAGTCGTTTCTCTGGCCCACACACTTGACTATGCTGAGATGTTAGTTTGGTAGTCCAGCTGATTTACTGTCTTGAATTGTAAAGTGTTCTAAGAGTTCAGCTTTTAATTTCTAAAACCCTGCTGCACTTATATAATTTTGTTTTTCATTACCCACTTCTTTATAATCTAGTCTGAAGTTCCTACTTATTCCTGATCTAATGATTACTACYTAATCATTTTTTAATTAAAAAAACAACAACAACAAAAGAAAAAGCAAAAACCTCAGAACTGGGGAGTACATAGCAGAAAGATCAATGGAACTGGAAAGTACCTAGTTCAATATGCTGTGTCTTAAAATGCTCACTTGAATAGAAAGTGATTGATTCTTGTCATATGTAGGAAAAACTGACATCTATCATTTGTTTGATATTTTGAGTGCCATATAAAATTAACTTAAGACAAATAATCATTTGAAAGAAGACAAGAAAGTGACCCTCCCAATATGGAGCCATCTCAAAGTGACATAGGACCAAGTGAAGGAGGCCCCAGCAGCTACGAGCAGACCAATCAGTGGCAAAATGAAGTGGCAAAATAAAAATTTAGTTTTAAGAGTAAAAAAAGGTCAGTTAGTCCATGTCGATGGGAGTATAACTGACAGAGTAAATAAGAGTCAGGGGATGGAAAACCTCTGTAGAGAAGAAACTGCAATTATTTCTGTAGAGGAAGAATATAGGTCTTTAGTCTTTAAATGTGGGCTGAACACAGTTCCTTCTTTCCAGTAAGTGTGCTAGAGGAAGGGGAAGAAGAATCAGCTTACCAGGAAGGAAGCTGACAAACCCTGCCTTAGCCTGGTGATCAAGGTCAACATCATTTGATATGATGCTCCTTTGATATGATGTGATAAAAATACTTCCATGGTCTGCCTTTCTCAAATCTACAACCATATACTACTGTAACATCAGATACATTTCAATTTGTGGGTGCTATATGCAGTTTGAATATATTTAAAATATCTTGCACAATTCATGTAGTAAAGGCTTGGGCCTCAGCTGGAGGAAAGTCTAGGAGTTGGGTTAGAGAAGGAGGAAGTTGGTCACTGTGGAAGTGGAAGATTCCAGGAAGAAGAGTTTAAAGGGCTATCCAATGCTGGAGCCTCAATGTTATCTCGCTTTCTATGATTCTTGTCTCTATGAAGTGAGAAACTGTCTGCCACAGCTTCCTATTGGAATGTTCTACGTCACTATAGAGCACACAACAGAGCTAGCTGTCATATACTAAAACCTCAGGAACCTAAAGCCAAAATAAATAACTCCTAATGATGTCAGCCTGACTAACACAATAGATAGCATACAAAATACCCGACCAATACCAGAACTTGGGAAGCAGAGGCAAGTTTATCTGTGAGTTCAAGGCCAGCCTCTACCGAGCTAGTTCCAGGACAGTCAAAGCTACACAGAGAAAACCTGTCTTGGGTGGGGTGGAGGAGTAGCGAAACTCATTTTCATACACTATACAGTAATAAAAGAAAAAGCACATAGCATCATATAGTACTCTAAATAATACAAGCTTCATGTTTTTATGTATTAGTCTAAACCTTACATTAAATATTGAGGCCTTAAGAAAAATTGAATTAAGTATGTACTTTTGTTCTCAATCTCAGTTTATTAGCCGTACATATATATATATACATATATGTGCATATATATATATATATATATATGTAATCGCGATGCAAGATGTTAATGGGGGTCAATTATAACTCCTTGTGCTATCTTTGTATGCTTTTATAAATGTAAAACTTTCTAAAAAATAGTTGGCTTTAAAAGGTCATACCTTAAATGATCACAGTAATAGTTTCTGTGAATCTATCTTAATACTTTAACTTAATGTAGGTAAGTGTTTTGTCTGAATGTATATCTGTGTATCCCATGTGTGCCTGCTGTCCATGGAGGCCCAGAAGAGGGTATTAGATGCCCTGGAACTAGAATTAGTGAGACGCTTGTGAGCTGCCATGTGGGTGTTAGGAAGCAAGCCCAGGTCCTTTGCAAGACCATCCAGTGCTTTAACCTCTGAGCCATCTCTTCAGCTCTTCTGTGTATTTTTAAAGCCATGATTACTGTCTCTATGGAAAACTATTCAGTAACTGACAGGCAGCTCGTCATGCTTGGTATTCTGAATAGCATCACATTCTACATTAACCAATGATCCTTGTCTCCTAGGTTACTGATTAGAGTTGCACAGAGGGCACCTGGTCATACTTGGAAGGGTTCCTCTGAAGAAAAGTTGTGAAGAAATGGACACGAATTGCTGCTGGAGGGGTAGTGGTTCAGATTCTGGTGAGTRTTGAAGTCCAGTTGTCTTATAGTCCTTGCTCATTACTCTTTAAGGATGAGGAAACAGTGGCTCATCCAGTTTAGCTTTAGCCCATGTTGGAGTAAATCTGGCAAAAGTATGGATTGCTACAGCTCCCAGGGTATCCAAAGAGCTTTAATATCTTAAGCAGCACATTTCTATAAGTCAAAAGTTGATATAAGTGGCACAACTCACTTAGAATTGTTCATCAAATGTTTAGTCTGCACCATTTACTCCACTGACATGTGATTTATTAATTTTGTTCTAGAGATTTGAGTCAAGCTGTACAAATCATGAATAAAGATCAGTTTAATAATCACAGTACCTCCTGGGACAATACTTCTTTGAAAAGAAAATTCAAAATTGTCTCAATGTAAAAATAATGTGGCAGTTGTATCAATATTTGTAAGTTGAAATGATATTCAATACCCTTTGGAGGCAGTGCACACATCTCATTCTTGCTCATTTTATGCAAACCCTTAAAGTTCTCCTTTTAATTTTATATTAATGTGTATTAATATTTTCCCCATGAAAATGTTTAAAAAAGTCTAAGATTATCCCAATCTGCCTTGAGCCATTGAAAACAGATCTCTTATAACTGTTTTGATGACGTAAATTCTTCAGAGAAAGAATATATTTCCAGGGCCCCAAGCCATTTATAGTAATATTATTTTGTTATTGTTTTCATGCCTAAAAAATAAGATAATTATCTAGCAATGTGGCAATACCATAGTTTTAATATTGAAAATTAAACCCCTTTGTGTCCACTGGCTTATTTTGCCTGTCTTCTTAACCCTATGAAACTTTAATTTTTACATACTCATATGTGCAATTTAGAAAAACAGATTAAATACCCTGCTTAGAAGCTAAGCCCTCATAAGCATGAGTTAGAAATGGCAGAGGAATCCTAATGTCTCTATGATTTATACTGTTCCTCTGTATTGGTGTGGGTGGACTAGACACTAGCACGTGTTGGAGGCAACTCCAGCTATAACTTTATATATTCAGTGACGTCTCTTCAAACATTTATTTCAAATGTGAATCTCTTATGTGTTAGATAAAGAAGAGAGAAAAATAGCAAGAAGCACTGAGTAAGTCAAAGCCATTCCTTCATAGTAAATTCTTTCCCTTTCACTAGTGATTTTTATCAGAAAGGTTTCAAATATTTTCATTGTCCAAAATGAAGAGCGTTGATGCACATGCACTCTTGGATAGAGGTTACCAAAGCGAAATCTTAGAAAACGGATGGACAGAATTCAATGGACCAAACCCAGAGATGGCAAAATGCAGAGCCAGGCATCGGTCTTTCAGAAGTCACCAAACATTAAGCTGATCAAGTAGGGTTCAAGGTAAGGTCAGAAAAAGTGTCAAGTTATACTTCCTACTATAAAAATATCTGTGATAAGCAGAAGAATCTGTTCTTTTTGGTCCTGGGTTGTTCTCCTGTGTAACCACAGTATTGAATTTGTTTAGTAGCTAACATTTGGGAATGAACAAAGTTGATTAAAATTCAAATTACGTTTCTATTATGATGTTGTCTGTACTAGCATTCTCCAGATCTAATAAAGAATTATGCCTCATCAAACATATATGGTTTGGCTTGATGTGAGTAAGAGTAGGAAGCCAAATGTATAGTCATAATAAAGTTGTCCAGGCTACAGATTTCCACTCCAGAGTGCAATAGCATTGGGTAACCTGTCCCCGAGCGACCATTGAGTCATTTACACATCTCTGGGAGGGGCTTGTTTACATCCTATAATCACACCATTAATAGTCACTGCTAAATATAAAAACAAGAATATTACTGGTTATTTTGCAACCCTAGTGAAACCACAGCACACCCCCACACACATGCTCACGATTGAATGCTGAAATAAACCAGGATGCCTTAGTCAAAGTGTCAACCAACAGGCACCTGAAAGACCTGAATGTACACTATGATTTCTTGACCTACAAAGGTGTGGGGAGCAGTACCATGTAGACAAATGAGTATATGACTATAGCATTAACCTATTATGGTTTTGCAATGTGAGAAAGAAGAGAAGGAAGTTTTGGCCATATTGCCAATATTCAGGGAACTCATATTTATAGAGGCACATGATATATGTGTGCTGATTGATTCTGCACTTTAATTAGCTGCCTGTGTCCCCATGGGCAAATCATCTCTCTCCTGTGGTCCTTAATTTTGTTTGGAAAATGAGAGAATTGGGGTTTCAGTGCCCCTCCCTTCTAGTTTAAGATTATGTAACAGTAATCATTTGTGTTTACATATACACATATACATACACATATAAACACAAAAACTATATTTTTTTACTATGAGCAATAGTAATAAAACTAATATGCATCCATGATGCTATAATTTCATATTGGTTCCACTTTATTATTTTTCAATTTTTCAGCTTTCTGTTCATGTAACTATAGACAAGTTGATACTATGTTATTTTCTTTTTATATAGAGTAAAGTAATAATGCCCCTAGCATTGCTTATGGCACATTGTGAGCATTAACTAGGTAATATGTAGCTCAGTGCATGGTACCTAGCAAATGCACAGTAGAATTTTTCTATTCTTTTCTTATCCTGTAACTAGTGAACAAAGCATGAATGATCCTGTGAGCATCTACTTGAAAGAGAAACCTGTTTTGAATTATTGCAATTTTTGATAAATTACAGTAATAGATGAAACATTTGAATTTTAGCAATGTCTTTTTTTTCCAGCAAATAGAAGGGACTCCAAAATAATGTAATTTTTCTTTAAAAGATAAACTAAAATTATATTTCTTATTTACTATGGGATAGGTCATTGTTTATTTACTCTAGAATTTTAAGATGTGAGTCCAAGATTTCCTATGGACTTTGTCATATTTGGGTCTTTTTTTTTTTTTTATAAGAAAAGAAAGAGGTTTCACAGTTTCACCAGTCTAGGGTCTTTATGGCAGATACATCATGATTCCTCAACTATGTGTTTTATAGGTCTCCCCTTGCTAATGGAATATAATGTTGAAACTTCTTAGAAAAGGAGTTTGGGAGTTTCTTGGGAGGCTAAGCATCTATTTAACACAAGCACCCGAGGAGTCAGAAACTGCTTTAGAGAAAAAGTGTGAAAGTAGTTGCGATGGCTGAGACAGACAGCACCATTGTAAGTCAGTCTGGATCCAAAGTATGAGTAGGAAACAGGAGCTCTCTCACCTGCCTCTCAAGTACAGAACAAAGGAACTCTCTCACCTGCCTCTCAAGTGCAGAACAAAGAGGGGATAACCTGGAAGAAGGTGGTGCTAATGGAATGGGAACATCTGACTGCCCAGAAGAGGGGAAATGGTCCAGGTCAGAGCAGAAGGACACAGAATTAATATTCTGGAACACATCCCCAAGTTTCTTATCATGACTTTGCTTCCATCATATTGGAGCACATCTGTTTTAGTTTCCATTGGCTGAGCCATAAACAACCAGGAACACTGCCAAAGGCTTTACATCAATGAGATCATTGCCATTGTAATAATCGTATGAGATATGGGTAATTATCACCCCTACTCTTCAGATTATACATGAGGAAAGTAAGGTACAGATTGGTCAATGGGAGGAAGCTGAGATTCTCACACTGATCTGACCACTTCTTCCAGCTTGAACTACTTATCAAAAACTGGTCTGTCCTGTCCCTTTGTCCTGAAGAGAAGGCTGCCAGGAGTGGTGGACACGCCTTTAATCCCAGCACTTAGGAGGCGGATGCCGGTGGAGCTCTGGGAATTCAAGGCCAGCCTGGCTTTATGCAGCAAGTTACAGGGTAGCCAGGGCTATATACTGTGACTCTGTTAAGAACAAAACAAAACAAAACAAAACAAAACAAAACAAAACAAAACAAAACAACACCCCTGAAAGACTGACTTTCACAGAAAGGCAGTACCAAAAAAAAAAAAAAAAAAAATGTAAGCCATGAAAATTGCCAAGATAGGGATGGCCAAAGACTGGCATCCCTTCGTTGCCTACCTCCTAGAAAGTGGCATAAATAAATGCAGTTTTAGAAACCATTTTTAGTCATCATTGTTTAGGAAAAATTGTATTTAAGACTTTTCTTGAGATATTACCAACACTCCATTAATATTAATGCTTGAATGAATCTTAGGAAGGTTTATGACCCTTTGGGGCAGGTTTACATAAATACAAGGTGAAGCCTCTAAAGCAGTAGGCAGAGCAGCCACTGAGAAAAAACCTAGAGAAGGAGGAGAAGGCAAGGTCACAGGCTTTCCCGGCACTTTCTTGCATTGCTAATGGAGTATAAAATGTTGAAACTACTCCAGGAAAGAGTCTGGCAGTTTCTTGAGAAGTTAAGCATCTATTTAACATGAACACTGTATATTTATCAAGGAGAAATCAAAACATAGATCCATAAAAAAACGTTATTCATACATTCAGAAACAAGAGGTGAAGACATAAACCATCTGTACTATATTCATACAGCGGCTGCTTTTCAACAGCAAAATGGAATGACCACTAATAGCATGCCAGGACACAGGTGCAACTTAGAAGTACGCAGAAACAAAGAATTCAGAAAAACAAGAAAACACAGAGCTTAAGTCTTTCCCTACACAATTTATATGACAAAATTAATGGATGGATCTGCTTAGTTTGAACATTTCACATGTATGCACCCATATAGTCATGGTGAGAAAAACCACACCAGTAGTTTCCTGGTGTTGAGACGGGGCCTGATTATAAAGGAACACAGAAACCTGGAAGGTAGGAACGGTTCTATATACTAGTTGGGATGATGGCTATATGAGCATATGTATTTATACGCAAAATGTTTCAAACATTTCATTATGTTTAAAATACTAAATTACATGTAATTTTTTCCTAGTACGGTTGGTTTGAAGAAACTTTGAAGAAAGTGGATTAAAAACCAACAATAAAACCTCTTTCTTCTTAGTTTGCTTTTTCAAAATGTTTAGTGTACCCAGTGCTTATTTCAGAAAGGAAGCTAATATCTTGTTGTTGGTCCTCAGTAGCAAGGTAGATTTTTGTTTATAAAGAGTCAACGAGAGGAGCTGGAGAGATGGCCCAGCAGTTAAGAGCACTTGTTCTTGCAGAAGACCTCAGTTTTGATTCTTAGTACCACATGATGGCTCATTGCTGTCCATTACTCTAGTTCCAGGGAACCCAATGCTTCCTCCAGCACCAGGCACAGACATGCGATGGGAGGAAAACACTCAAACACATACAATAAAATAAATCTTAGAAAACCAAACAAGCAGAAAAAATTGGAAGGCAAAAATAAAGTTATTAAAGATTCATAAGTAAAATTACCTGGCTAATCAGATTTCCTAGGTATGTGAGGTTTTAAAAAATACACCATTTGAGCCAGGCGGTGGTGGTGCACGCCTGTAATCTCAGCACTCTGAGAGGCAGAGGCAGGTGGATTTCTGAGTTCGAGGCCAGCCTGTCTACAGAATGAGTTCCAGGACAGCCAGGGCTATACAGAGAAACCCTGTCTCGAAAAAAAAAAAAAATTCAAAAAACCTATATATATACCATTTTAAAAAATGCTGTTTTCTAAAACAATCGTTTGCCTGCATTTGCTTAAGTAACATTTTTCAAACATAATATATCCCTTTCTGAATGTTTCCAGGCCATCACTCTAGGTAGAAAAATGGCACTCTGTGAATGGTGCTGGCGTCCAAGTTTGTCATGGTGCACAGGGCTGTTTCCTTTTAAGCTAAGTGGCCCCAGAGTGATGTCTTAAAGCCCTTGCGTTTGCATCTCGCCTCTTTCTGCTGTCTCTCCTGTTGAGCTATAAGGGCTTTTCCTTCTTATTTACCTACTAGTTTCCCTAGGAGTGCTGCTTTCTTCTCGTCAAACCTGCTGAGAGACTCACGTTTACAGGTATCCAACACCAGGCCCTGTGGATTGATTTTCAAACTTGCAATGGATGATCTCATAAGAATAAACCAGGAGCTGGATGTGGCAGTACATGCATGCCAGAGACTTCAGCGCTCGTGCTGGAGACAGGAGGATGAGTTGGAGGTCAGGCTAGCCTACATAGTGAATTCCAGGCCAGACGTAGCTAAATGTCAAGACCTTGTTTTCAACCACAAATACCAACACGAATGCCAACGCCCCTGGAAACAAGCTCTTAGCAAATAAGACAATAGATGCCCAGGGTCTATCCTCGGAAATTTTAATATCCAACTCTGCAGGCTTCGCTCATGATTTTAAAGTTATTGAAATATGCATACATAAAACAGAAGTAGAGAAAATAGTATAACGAACCACCAGCCCATCATATGGCTTCAAAATATTTAACACGTTGCCAATCCTTTGCCATCAGAGGTAGAGTGAGAAAAACCAGGACTTTAAATTTATAAACCATGAACTTTACTTTTCTGTGGTTTTAACATTTCCAATGTTGTGAAATCATCATCATAAACAAATTCTAAGACACTAACATCGCTCCAAAGAAAGCCATGCGTTCACTGGCAGTCTTATACCCTTCTCCGCAGCCCCTGGCAACTACTGGTCAACTTGGTCTCTCTGGCTTTGCCTAGTGTGATCATTACATGTGCATGCGACTGTGAAATAGGTAGCTTTTTCTGTGTGGCTTCTTTCCTCTTAGCTTAATGGCTTCATAGTACTTCCATGCTTGGGGTAGGGAGGGGCGCAATGTTTAGGTTCTTGCCCCCACTTGTTAAATATTTTGACTTTGTGTGTCAGGTGTAGTGGTGTGCTGCTTTATAATCCCAGGATTTGGGAGGCAGACACAGGAGGATTGCTGAAAGTTCAAGGCCAAAATGGTGTATATAGTGAGTTCCAGGCCAGCTAGGGCTACATAGGAAGCTCCTGTTATTTATTTATTTATTTATTTATTTATTTATTTATTTATTTGTCATTGTTTGTTTTTGTTTTTAAACCTTTTCCAGTCTTTAGTTGAATTAGTTTTTTTTAAAGTTACTAAGGCTCTGTGTATATTTGTTTGTGTGCGTATGTGTATATGTTATTTATATATTCTGGATATTAGACTCTTCAGCTCTACAGATATTTTCTTCTTCCCCACAGCTCTGTTCTTATTTTTATCTTGATAGTGTCCACTGAAACACACAAATTTTAGGTTTTATTATTTTTCCCCATGGTTTGTGCTTCAAGAGATATATCTAAGAAATCACTGCCTGACTCAAGATAATGAAGATGTGCACCTGAATTCTTCAAGAATTTTATAGTTTTAGCTTTTAAATTTATATCTTCTACATCTAAACTTTTAAAAAATATTCACATGTACTTCTCAGGTAGAACTTTGGGAAGGGAATGAGTGGACTTTTAGAAGAAAAAAAAATGTGTGATCTCTGGTGCA
>BDUI01000051.1:540322-554949 GCA_002335545.1 Apodemus speciosus | reverse complement strand
AGCCAGGACTGTACAGAGAAACTCTGTCTCAAAACAAACAAACAAACAAAAACAAAACAAAACAAAAACAAAAAACAAACAAACACCCCACCACCAGGGTGGCCCTGGCACAGAAAGAGACATCCAGACCAGTGGAATGGGATAGAGAATGCAGAATTAAACACAAACAGCTATGGCCTCCTGATTTTTGACAAAGAAACCAAAGGCATACATTGGAAAAATATAGCCTTTTCAACAAATTATGCTGGAAAAATTAATATTCTCAAGTAGAAGAATGAAACTACTCCAAATCTTACCTTGTATAAACATCAACTCCAAACTATCTAAAGGCTTTAATGTAATACTGGAACCTCTGAAACTGTTCAGAGAAAACACTTGGAGATAGAGGTATTAGCAAGAACCTTCTGAAAGGACTCTAACAACTCAGGAAATAGTATCAAAAACTGATATGTGGAAACAGTCAAGTGAAAAGAAAGCCCAAAGAAGGGGAAGTGTTTGCGATATATTTGACTAAGGACTAATACTTAGAATATAAAAAGAATTAAAAAAATCTAAGCATCAAAGAACCACACAACCCAACCAACAAATAGCTAGTGAAATGCATGGACAGTTCTCAAAATATGAGGCATAAAAGGCCAATAAACATAACAAAGAAATTTCAATATTCTTAGCCATCTGAAAAAACGCATCTTAAAACTATTCTGCAATTCTATCTCACCCCAGGCAGAATGTCTTTTCTACAGAAAACAGATAACAGCAAATGCTGGGCAGGAGGTGGGAAAAAGGCAAGTCTTATGAACTGCTACCAGAAAGTAAGTTCCTTCAGTCACTATGAAAATCTGCTTGAGGGGGGTGATTGGGCAATGGGCAGAGGGAAGAGGACTTATGGGACATATGGTAAGGGGGGAACTGGGAAAGGGGAAAGCATTCGGAATGTAAACAAAGAATATAGAAAATAAAAAAAAAAAAGAAAGAAAAGAAAATCTGCTTGGAGGTCCCTACAAAAAAACCAGAACAGAACTGCATGTGACCCAGCTCTACTACTGCTGTGAATGTACCATAAAGATATCTGCACATAAGTGTTTGTGGCAGCACCATTATAATAGCCAAGTAGGGAATTAGCTTAGGTGTCCGTCATCAGAAACACAGAGGAAATGGGATATAAACACAGTGGGGTTTTGTTTAATCATAAAGAACAATGAGATGATGCTATTTATTGGAAAATGGATACAAATCAGAGAACAAAGAAATAGGCCAGACTAGGGAAAGACAAATATCAGATATTTTCTCTTATTTACGGATTCTTAGGTTCTTATATAGAAACATAAAACCATAGGGTTAGGAAAGTGTTTATATGTATGGAAGAAAGGGAGGTAACATGGTATGTTTGAAATTGTCTTCATGTAACTAAGCACAAGGAACATACATCAATGAAAAAGGAGCAGAGAGAAGATGACAGGCTGGCCATAAGAAGACACACTTAAGCCGTTAGAGTTATACTTGAAGTCAACTAATCATGTTTGAAGTGGATCTTTTGTTTTTAAGAAGAAAACCCAGTTCTCTACCAAGCCTTTCTAAATCTCTCTCAGTGTGTCTGACTAGATTCTCAACTATGCTCTCTTTCCACCTGCAGACTCCATTCCTCTGCCTCCTATATCACCCATGGGAGGGCTCCCCATCCATCACACGGCAGCCCTTATAGTGCTCTAAGGGAAGAAGGAAAGGCTTTCTTTCAAATAGGCTGTGATCCAACCCAAAGGAAAGCCAGTTATCTCAGTGACCATATGTTCACCAGAGGAAGACACGTGTAGCATTTTAATCCCAGAGAGTGATACTAGTCACTGGGCTCCTCAGAAGCAGATATTGTTATTCCTCCCCCTCTTTTCTAAATTACAAAGGCAATATCCCCTTTGCATGGAAATCACCCTAACTGGCTAGCTACCTCATTAAATTACCATATGATTCCTATTTTATGGGTAGAAAATAGTTGATCTCAGTGAACTGGCAACTTAGAAACTTAGGAGGCAAATTAGAGCAATTACTAATAAATTATACATGTGGTAACTAACAATTTGTCTATCACTGTGAACTATGAGGGAAAACTGCCAGATTCCCTGGTGCTGCAATTTTGCACAGGTCTCTTCGTTTTTTTCCCCTTTCCTAAGCCAGAAGTGTTCATTATCTGCACCATTATTGTTGTGGCTCTCCTGGAGCCCAACATTTCTCATCCAAGTTAGAATGCAACAGATAGGCTTGCCCTCCATTTGGAAAAGAGATCTTGAATACTTAAAAGGAAAATGCTAAACAATATTTTTTTTGTTGCTAATACAATGCCTCCCACCCCCATAAAAAGGCCAGTCAAAAGTGAGCCCCATGTCAGCTTTCCCTAACTAAGTGTATAGGAGAAATGGCAAAAGGGAGATGCACAGTATTTCTGTATTCATAATCACTACTGCAATTCTGGCTGAGCTAGTAGGGTGGAATTAAGGCAAGCTCTGTGGTACTAGGGKTGTAGTTAGAGGCGAGGAGGTGGGATGAGGCCAGTCAACAAAGGTAGAATCTTTCTCTTCCTGTCCTGCTCGCCTTATCTCGGCCTTAGGTGTGCTGTGCAGGATGAAAGGTGGTGATGCCATTTATTAATTGAGGGCCAGATTCTGTCATCTACATGTTCCTCCCACATGGGACTGCTTTTTCCTTTCGCCAGTCACATCCCAGCACTGTGCTGGGTGTCTGCTGTGAAGAGCTCAGTGGAAGGAAACACAGGCTTTCTTATTGCATGTGTGAATTTATTAGTCTCTAGTTCAAATGGGAATTAAAAGTATCTGCCTATACTGCTATAAAGAAGCCCTCACCATGGTGATGTAATAGGCAGTCCTAGTTAAACTTACTGGGTCACAAGAAGATAAGATATGGAAGTAGAGGAGGAAGAGTTGGAAAGAGGAAAGGACTTGGGGGAATGGGAGGGGAACAAGAGAGGGTGATGGGGACAAATCTGATTAATAAATTTACATTCATGGTTGAGAATGTCACAATGCCGCTTATTGTCAAGGTTCTAGACGTTAAGATAGGGTGTTAAAAAACACCCAACAGAACCTGACAATAACAACAAAAACATATTTAAAAAATAAAACAACAACAACAAACAGAATCTCAATCTATAGCTCAGGCTAGCACAAACTCACAACAGTATTCTTGTTTCCGTCTCACAAGGGCTTGGATTCAAGTGTGAGCCATACCAGGTTCACAGTTGAGGGTTTTGATACCAATCTCACATATCCACAAGCAACAGAGAACACTATTTTTCTGTGTACTTGATGTATGACACTTCCCCACAGCCAACCCCGATTATATACATCTTTCTCTACATGACATGGTGGCTTATCAGGTTAAGAGTATTCCCGCTCTGTATCCGTATCAAATACACTCGGTGCATCCCTTGGTTGAGCCTCGCATTTCTGCTTTTACTTAGAACTGCACTTCATAGTTCCTCCCCAGCTCTTTGGTTATTTTTGTCACACACTTGGTTACAGGACCTACTTTCATGCTGCCACATTTCCCTGGAGGATCATGCGGCAGGCATCTCCCCTGAGAAGTACTAAAGTTCGAGAGAATACAAATGCAATCAACACTGTTTTCTACTAGATCAACAAGCATAATTCTCAACAAAACTAATCTTCCCATGATGCCCAAATACCCGTCTAAATAACTCAAGGTGCTTTCAAAACCCAACCTGCATAGCTCCTTAGGGCTGCCGTGGGAGTCATGTCTAGCGTCTTTCCACATGTGCAAGCTTGGTCACACTAGCCCAGAAAACACATTCCAAAGCAATGTGGGCTTGTGGGGATGGAAGAAACTACCTGTGTGATCCCTCCTCTGAGGCTTCGGTCATATGTGACTTCTAGACTGGGGGGTATACTCAAAGTCCTGAGGCTACATGCTCTGACTCATGTCACACCAATTTCTAGTCTAGAGAGGTGGTAACACAAAACTACAGGGGAACAGAAGTGGGCAGAGAGAAAGTCCAAGGTTACAATTCTGAATTCTCACATCACTTTTGCCTAACATGCAGTGTAATGAGTATTTCTCCTCCACGACTAGAGAGAGAGAAAATGTTCCTATAGATTACTGCTTTGAGGGATTGATTACCAAGCAGTGAATTATGTGTCAGAACACAGATAATATATCTAATGTGGATTATCACTAAACAAACTACCTACATGACGGCACAAAAGAACACTATTTAAAAGCATTAATTCTAATCAATTTGGGGGACAGTATCTACTTGGTATCCAAAATAATAAGAAAAAGCTATTTTACAGTGAGGAGCCCAGAAAGAGAAGCAGATGGAGAGAAACCTTCCTTTCTCTAGGAGCATCTGATTGATAGGGAAGATGGTGCAGGAACCTGGCTGCTACTTTCTCCTGTCAAGGCTACACTACTTGATGAAAAGGTGGGGATCCTAAAGACAAGAGCAAGGGAGGGAGAGGTCCCTCAGTATGCTTGACTTCTGAGCTCTGTGCTTGCCAAAGAGCGTCTGCTCTCCTCCTCCTCCATATTTTGGCATCCTTCTCTGGATCATCAGAGGAAGATGGAAAAACAAACAACCTTTGCCTAGTTCTCTTACCCTTGCATGTTGTGTGAGGCTCGCTGTTACCAGGGTAATGATTAAGAACTGCAGCTGCAGGTTTTGAAATTAAAATCAGTGTGCTGATCAAAGGTAGGGCTTGAAGCACTGATCTTCTGATGAACTCATCTTCAAACCTGTCTCAGGGACTCTTGGCCAAGATTTCAGATCACCACATTATAGTTATGTAAATGGCAATTATGTAAACAATGAGAAAATGGGGCTCTTTTTGTAAGCTGAGGGTTTTTTAGTTTTTGGAGTTTTTTTTTTGTTTTTTGTTTTTTGTTTTTTTTTTTTTTTTTTTTTTTTTTTTTATAAATCCAGCCATGCTTTGAGTATCACTTTATTCCAATAAATTAATTTTGCCTATGATTTGAAAGTCTTAATGGAAAGCTGTATAAGATACATGTGGCAGCTAAAGTCATCTGCCTAATATTCATTCTACTGTCTATTTTAAGGTAGAATTCGATTCTGGTGTTGAAAATTTCTGATTACATTTTCATGTTTTCCATATATAAATGAAAATTATTTTTAACTTGCATAATATTTTGGTAAAACAGTCTATACTGCTCTGTATGCCAGGGATGCCAGATGCCCCCGGAAGCTCTCATTGCCATCTGGAGGAATGCTGAATGCAAGATGGAAGCTGTTCCTCCAGACCAGGCAGCAGCAGAATCTGGCAGCAGCTGGTGAGAAGGGCAGGGGCTTTTATATAGTAGGTACACCAGGTCTATTTTGGGGTGCAAAAACCCAGCATTGTTCTGGCTCTACTTGTGACAGTTAAAACTTAAACCTCTTGGGTATAACCAAAGGAACCAAGCAGATTTAAGGCCCTTTCAACTTCTCTACCTGGAAAATGTGCCTTATTCCCTCCCCTGGCTGGTATCACACCCTCAACAGGCCTGGTGCCTCTTGTGGTTTCTCTTACTCCCTCTGAAGCTGCTTGCAGTCTTTTTGTTCTTCTCTCACGACTCTGTGGTGACCCTCGAAAACAGCTCCTAGATCAGATTCCGCTGTTATCTTTTTCTCCTATTCCCCCCAGAGCATAACCAAGGAGGAGGGCATTTCTCCTGTATTTGTGGGGCTGGAGTACATGTTCTAATTCCTTTTCTCCTTGTTCAAAATGCATTCCTGGTGTCAAACCTTCTACAGTAATATGTCCATACAGCAGAATAGAGTACATTGACAGTAGTGGACTGTGACGGCAGAACTCTCCCATGACCCAGTCACTAGTGTCCTTCATTTGCCAGCTCTGAGCCTGGCTGATTTCACCTCAGGTCCAGCTCAAGTTCTCTCCAGCTCCACTGCCTCTGCTTAGGACCACCTGGTCTCTTTGTGGTCACCTGGCCTTCCACCAGGACACTCAGGGTCCATTGTAAACCTAAGCTCCTTTCTATCTCCGATCTGACTAGGGCTCCTAACATCCCTCACCTCAACCTCCTGGCCCATGCTACCCAGGGCAGCTAATTAGCTCAGTCTCCCATCCAGCTCACCTTACTTTGGCATCCTCCTGTCTGCTTGTTCTGAGCTCAGTGGCTAAAATGTTCCTTGTTCTTTAAGCAGACACTCTTTAGCATCTCTAGCTCCATGGGAGGCCCTGAGTCCTGGGTTCCATATCCTGTCCTGGGCAACCAGAAGAGCACTCCCCTCTGGCACCCTGCCCACTCAACTGGCAGGTGGCCCACATACCTACTAGGGAGTACTGCCCTGACCTGGTTTTCATCTACTGATGCCAGATTTGCTGCTACTCCCAACTCTGAAGGTAGTTCCTAGAGGCTTCTGGGAGAGAGGAAGGCCTAAATGCATGAGTGCTAATGCCTGCCCTGCCCACCCTGCTATCTAGTCAACTGACAGGCAGGGGTAGGTTTATCAGACTTGGCCAGACTATTCTCCACCCAAAAGAGGCAGGCTGTACGTGACTGAACACAAAGCTCTGTGCTCAGGCAACATGTTTGGGGTTTAAATGAGCAGATATAGGGGTGTGATGGGGATCACATTGGGATGGCTTCGTTTTTATTAACATAGACTGTAGTTAATCAGTTTCTCCCATTTGCATCTGTCTTCAGAAAACATAGTGCTTCAGAAAACAGAAGGTTTCCTGGGACAGAAAACAATCTTATAGTCTACATTATGAACTTAATTTTGTTTCATATCTTTTCTGCTCATCTACTAATAACATTTATTTCCTTGCAGCCACCTAGTAACTTTCTAATCAAGTCAGGGTGTGAATGAACATTCGTATAAAGGTAACTTACAGAAAATGGAATCAGTATCTCTATTCACAGTAAGCTGGGAAATAAATTTCTACAGAACAATATTGTTAAATGTTGCAGTATACATTCATGACGTAGAAATTTCAGTTCCAGAAATTTATTCTATAGTCATGCTCATGCAAGTGTGCAAGATCTGATCATAGTATTGTTAATAATAAAAAGAAGATGCTGCTTGTATCTAATGGAGCATTATGCAGCTATGCAAAGCAAGATAAGAATGCATGTGTTCTAAGTCAAAGGAATCCTTCAGAGAATTCAGTGAGGAGCAAAGAGACTGTGGCTAGGAGTGAGGAGTGGGTGTGTTTGTTATTTAAACTTCTTTCAAACCTCACCACAAACATGGTGAATTTTAAGCAGGGCTTTCTGGGTTGTAGCCTGTGTTAATGAAATGGTCATACTCAGCACAGAGACTCTCCTATAAGGCACTGTTAGATAACTGGTCCAACGAAGAAGCAAAAGTGGGGAAGCCAAGGGAACCACATTCACAGAATTAAGGAACAGTAGGTAGACATTGGGCAGGATGGTAGGGATGGTAGAGAGGGGAGGCGCTGGCTTTTGGGAAAGCCCCTGGCAGCCAATGGGAATGCTGTTAGGGTTTCTGCTCATGTGGTGAGCTTTTCTATGTTGTGTGCATAATACAGCAAAATATACCAGTACATCTGCAGTAGGTCTGATTTGAAGGGAATGTAATAAAGTGCTACATTTGACCTGAAGGTTGGAGGAGGTCTCCACCACCATTTGAATCACTATAGACAATCGGGTCCCACGTGGAATCAGATCTGTGCATATAGAAATCTGAAGGCTGGAGACCAGGAAGAGACTGGGGCTCATGGGGTGTGCTGGAGGAACAAGCCAAAGTAACCCTGTACAAAAGCGATGGCTTGCCTTTAAAAGTGATGAGCTCACTTTTCCTGGCTGCGTGGTGATTTAGGTAAAGGCTGAGATGGTCAAAGTGAGAAGACAGTTCCAGAACTGAATATGGTGATGGTTATACATAGAATTAGTGCTCGCTCTGATATTATTTAGTTGCCAGATTATCTGCTTTACCTGGAGATGATACAAAAAGAAAGCCATGTTCTCCTTAAACTTGCCCCCCCCAGCCCTTTGCTCCTGTGCACCTGAGACTCTTTCCCTGACCCACAACTACCCTGTGGTTCCTCTATGTGGTTTGTCRTTCCTCTGTGTGGTTTCTCTCTTTGTAACTGACCACTTCTCCAGAACTAGTTCCCTCATTCAGCACAATGAACCCAGTCCAGACCTAAACGGAGCTTATGGACTTTCAGATCCCAAACACCGTGGAAAGACATGTAAGTGCTTCTCACTCCATTGTCAATGAGGTAATTCTCTAGATCTCATGGACTCCACTTTAAAAGTCTAATGTAGATTTGTCTGAAAAAAGAACTTGTTGCAAACTGTTGTTACCTCTGTCATATTTGTTATGTATGAGCATACACATTTCTAAAGGTCAGTGTCATACAGTAAACATTCCTTAATTCGATATGATGTTCAATAGGCTGTGACTTTACCAGCCTATATAGGTAAATGAACCTTACCAGTCTATTCAAGCTTCAGCAGCGGTGCAGTTATCTTGAGAAGTTTTCTGGATGTGAATAGCCAGAAGCTGGAAAGAACCCAGATGTCCCTCAGTGGAGGAATGGATACAGAAAATGTGGTATATTTACACAATGGAATACTACTCAGCAATTAAAAACAATGAATTCATGAAATTCTTAGGCAAATGGTTGGATCTGGAAAATATCATCATAAGTGAGGTAACTCATTCACAAAAGAACACACACATGGAATGCAGTCACTGATAAGTGGATATTAGCCCAGAAGCTCTGAATACCCAAGACACAACCTACATATCAAATCATTCCCAAGAAAAAGGAAGGAGAGGGCCCTGGTCCTGGAAAGGCTTGATGCAGCATTGTAGGAATTACCAGGAGAGAGAAGTGGGAGGGGGTTGATTGGGGAATGGGCAGAGGGAAGAGGGCTTATGGGACTTAGGGGGAGGGGGGAACCGGGGAAGGGAAAATCATTTGGAATGTAAACAAAGAATATAGAAAATAATTAAAAAAAAAGAAAGAAAAAAGAAAGTAGGTCAAATCACCGAGAAACATCAATTCAACTCACTAATAAAAAAAAAAAATGTTTTCTGGATGTGACTGATTCCACTCATTAATCTAGAATTGTCTTCTTTAGTAAGAATGAGTCTTTTAAAAAATGTTTTTTTTTTTATTGTGGATGTGTGTGTGGATGTGTATGTGTGTGAACATTCTGTGTGTGATGAAGCATACCCATAGAGGTTTTACAGGACAACTTTGTGACATCAGTTTTCTCTCTCCACCTTTGAGTGGGTTCTGGGGATTGAACTCAGACCCGCAGGATCCTGTAGCAAGTGCTTTCTCCTGCTGAGTCATCTCACCAGCCCAGGACTTAATCTCCTTGGGGCACCATCCACATGTTGTTGTATTTTTTTTTTTTTTAATTTCTAAGGTCTAGCGCAAAGCCTGGCAAATATTTGGTATTTAATAAATAATAAAAGCTCACAATGAGTATTCAGAGTATCCCAGACTTTGAGGTGTTTGTTAATATGATCTTATTGTGTAGATGAGGAAAATAAAGTCTCAAGTATAGACCCACACTTGAAAACTCTAAAAACATTTTATGCCTACTACTTTCTATAAATTCTGTTGATGAATGTGTGCAGAATAAGGTGATGTGTGATGAAATTCACACATTATTCCAGTGAAGAACAGGGCTGGAGATGTGCATATAGAAATCTGAAGGATGAAGACCAGGAAGAGACTGGGGCACCTGAGGGTGTGGTGAGGGGAAAGTCAAAAGAGCTCTATGCAAAAGCAATGGTTTGGTTTAAGGGTTCTGGGATCGCCCATGTGTGGTGGTATATATCTATCATTCCGGTGAAGAAATGGGCTGGAGATGTAGCTCAGTGAATAAACAACCATCTAGCCTACATCATGCTCTGAGTTCACTTCCCATTACTGAGAAAACAACAAAACAACACCCTTTAAAAAACTTGATACCACATGGGATAAAGGGCTGCATCAGAGGGTAGGATATGTGTCTTCCATCTGTGCTTTTCTTACATGTTTCAAATAGTCTTCATTCCTTAACAGAAAATGAAATGCAATCCTGTAGGCCAAACTCATTTCAACTGCCTCTGTTGCAAAACTCTTATGTATGAATGAGAATCTTGTTCCTCAGCAGATCCAACTGATATTTGATTGACAAACACCTGTCACCATGGCTGTAAGGATAGCAAAATCTTTCTTCTGGGCTGCTTGTCTTATTGAGGGCCACAAACTTAAATGCTCTAGAGCCCAGTAGACAATAGAATTGGCACACAAGATCTTGGTGGGAACTACACTAGCCAAGAGGAAGCACCACCTACTGGCCTTATGGACTGGTTCTTCTGATTTCTGAGAGAAGCCAGAAACACAGACGGTATGTAGGAAGCTGAGTTATAGATGATCGTAGCTTATATAAATGTATTAAAAACTCATTACGGCCAAATAAAATAAATTACCAATGGCTAGGTGGGCCTAAGGGTTCCAGCATGCAAACTGAGTTTCATCTGGGGACTATCTAGAGCTACCCTTTGCCTACTCTGGTAGATTAAGGGACTGGGAAGGGGTGAAACGAATGTTTTCTGTTTTGCTGTTTGTTAGCATGTTTGTTGAGAAAGAGTTGAACTATGGTTAAAATTTATTTTAGACTATCTGTGGGTTTGGAATACACTGTTTATGACCCAGATCCTAAATCAAGAGTGGCTGGAAGCTACTGTGACTGTGTATTATTTTCTCCCTCACAAGCAGTCAAGTTTTTTGCTGCACTACAGAACTGACATGAATTCAACATTCTTCAAGCTGATTGTCAGTTGTGCTGCTGAACTTGCAGAAAAATCAACAACCCTATGCACACATTCCTAACATTGCCTGTGCAATAATGCCTTTGTCCAGAGTGCTCGGTTAGATTTTTGTCCACTTGACATACACCAGGGTCATCTGGGAAGAGAGATCTTCAATTAAGAAAATGTCTTCATGAGATTGGCCTGTAGGCAAATCTGTGGGGTATTTTCTTGAATGATGAGTAATGTGGGAGGGTCCAACTCACTGTTGGTGGTGCCCCCACCCTGGGCAAGTAGTCCTGGGTTGTGTAAGAAAGCAAGCTTAGTAAGCCATGGAAAACAAGCTAGTAAGCAGTGTTCTTTCATGATCTCTCTTCAATTCCTTCCTGGCCTGAGCTGCTGCCCTAACTTCCCTTCAATATGGACTATRTAAGCCATAAGAAGAAATAAACTATTTCTTCCCCAAAGTTGCTTTTGACCATGGAGTTTCTCATAGGAACAGAACCCCAACTAAGACACAGGGCATTTCCGGACAGTCAATGTCCTGTGAGTGAAAAGCTTTTCCAAAGAATGGAACTTTCCTGAGTCAAAGGGCCTGCTGTTCCCCATTTTACTCCAGCAAAGCTGTAAAAAGCACCAAGCAAACCTGTGTCTCTTTGGGAACCAGCTTTCCTGGCATGAGTGTCTCAGGCCTGTTGCCTACTTTATGGCCAGTGTAGTCTGGTTTTGATGAAGGAGGCCTTGTAAATACCACAAGAGAAGACTTCGGACACCTGTAAAATCAGTTCCTGCTATGGCTATAAGAACCGTATTTGGATATAGCTTCCCAGAGTCTCACTTTCTTTAAATACCAGTGGAAGGGAACAAAGTGGCATATTAATGGGCTCTACAAGGCTTGGGGGAATAACAGTTTCTCTTGAAACCTGAGGTGTTACATGCAGTGTTAGTGGAAGACAGCTTTTTGTTTCTGTTGGTACAAACTTTTCCTCCCACCACACAGTGCTGGCAGAGGACTTTCTAAGCTTTTTTTTCTTTAAGCAATAAAGRAAAAATACCCACCATACATTTGAGCTAACATTACCAGAGTCTTGAATTGCTGAATACATCAAAGATTATGATTAGAGTGACTGTCACCCCAGGCTGCCAGGCTCATGCCTTTTCATTTTATGAGGACTGTGAGCTTGTTCCTTAACTACTCTTGTTTGACTGCCACAGCACTCAAAAGCCCCACATCAGAGCACTCTCAAGGTGTGTTGTGAACTGTCTAAGACTGTCTCTAGAAAGGCCATCCACTTCGATTGCTGCCTTCCTTCCTTATTACATCTGCCTGGTAGATCGCACCATTCTAAGTTTCAGGATACCCCAGACTCTTCCATCCCATTCCAATGAGGCCTAAGGACAACCAAGTGATCACAAAACCTGGTTTGACTGTCCCTACATTTGCACTTTCTAGGTTGAAGAAAATTGTAGACTTAGTTCAAATTCATATATTAGTGTACCCTTCTTCTCTCACTAAAGACCACATTTCTACCTCATTGTTCTACCCTTTCAACAACTGGATACAGGAGAACTTATATTTTAAAAGGTGGGCCACTGAGAGGTGCTTCAATGGACCAAACAATGCAATTAACAAGGTTACTTTCAAAAACTTACAACAAACAAATGAGGACAATGTAACTATTCCTTAAACTGTTTCCTACAGGCTAACTCAAAGTTAAGGCTGTCTGCATCTCTGAATGTTTCCTCTTTTTCCCCCCCTTTCCTTCTCCCTCTTGTGCCCGCCCTGCTCACTCCCGGACCTGTTTGCTCTGGCCCATAGGTTTCTTTATTGGATCCTTGTGAGCCACCATGTAACCACTGGGATTTGAACTCATGACCTCCAGAAGAGCAATCAATGCTCTTAATCACTAAGCCATCTCACCAGCCCTGAATGCTTCCTCTTTATAAGGAAGTCTACCCACATATACACCCAGGAGCTACAGCTTGGATGGAAACTGAGTAACTTATTTGGGGGTTATTTTCAGTTAAGTAAATAGCTACAGTTTGAACAAGATACAGTCATGTGCTTTGCTTTAAAAATTGAGAGATACTTTGTGAGCTACATAACTCACTCACTTCAGCTGGACTGTGGCAGACTCATAGAGTTGTGTGGCTATCCCAGCAATCAGTTTGGACCACATCACTCTGAAAAGAATCTCCATATTCCTTAGCTACCCTCTTTCCTYACTTGTTCCCCAGCCCAGGCATCCCCATGAATCTACTCTGTCTTCACACACTTGCCTGTTCAGGACCTTTTCTATAACTGCAAGAATGATATGTGGTTTTCGGGGAATGCTTTCTTTTTTTCAGCTCACATAAGTTTCATCAAGACTCAACCACACTCACACATTTAAGTGCTACAGACACACAAGGGCACTGTCTGAATGTTCCACAAGGACTTGCACAGCACAGGCTTGCTATATGCCTTTGTGCCTTCATTGGTCAGAACGCACACCTTGGTGCACTCGGTATTTCTAAGAATGTCACAGACCAGTAGCTATCTCCCTGTTCTATCCTACTGCATCCCAAACCCATGTATATAAAATAGCCTCGCATTTCCCTACTGTACCTCAAACTCATGTATACAAAATAGCCTCATGGTTCCCTCTCTACACACAATATTCCTCATGATTTACTCATTTTGGCTAACAATAAGACCACCAGCCTGAAGTAACTTTAAAACCGACAAGTTTTTTTTTTTTTTATTTCATTCAAGCCCGATCCACCCAATGTTGTGCTAGAACAGTTCTCTACCCTGCTTTTGCATCACCTGTCACTGCCTGCTCACCACGTCCCACAGGCTCAGTGACACCCCTTGGCCAGTCCCACCAAAGACTATCCATTTCTCACCCTGCTCGGTCCCCTCTGTCCTGGCTGAGGCATACACCAGGTGAATATAGCAAATGGCATTATTTTGAAGGCAAGAATGGGGAGGAAAAAGTTCATGGTTTTTATCAGTATACACTAGCGCCTGAGATGATRGATGGTGACTCAGACATCCCCCAGAGTTGAAGACAATGCAGATGTGCTGTGGCTCCTCCTGGGGCAGTCTGGGTGCCACCCGCACAGCTTCTGATGATGACTTTTAGACTATCTCACCTATATGATTCTAAGGTGCAGCCTTCAGGGCTCCTGAACTGCTATGGCAGGGTGGTACACAAGACAACTGAGGGGCCAACGGAGGCTGGAGGGGGTACTGGAGGCGCYCACCCAGCATGGCTCTTCACAGAGGGTGTGCGCCCTTCACCCTCTGTGGTGGTTTGAATGAGAATGGTCCCCATGTTTAAATGTTTGTTTCCCAGGTGGTGTGCTGTTGAGGAAAGATTAGAAGGCACAGCCTTGTTAGGTCTTGCTTTGAAGTTTCAAAAGTCCATGCCAGGCCCTGTGTGTGTGTGTGTGTGTGTGTGTGTGTGTGTGTGTGTGTGTCTGTGTGTGTGTGTGTGTGTGTGTGTGTGTGTGTGTGTGTGTGTGTGTGTGTGTGTGTTTTCTCTTCATTTGCAGATAACAGAAAATTTTTGACTACCTGTGTATCATTAACTTCTTTGGGATAGATTCTTCTATCATTTAGTTTAGATGTGTATTTGTAGAAATATTGTTTGAATTTAACTTTATCATAGACATTTTTTCAATTGTGGTGACTAATTTTTTTCTACATATAATAATCTGGACATCTGTATTTCTGGAGCACGTGTGTGCAAGCCCTTTTTCAATTAACAGACTCCAATGAGACATCATTTGTGATTTCAATAGATCTTCCTTTATATGATTTTGGCTTTTATACCTTTGCAGTTTTTAGTATTATTTCTGTGTATTGTAT
>BDUI01000051.1:522413-537572 GCA_002335545.1 Apodemus speciosus | reverse complement strand
AGAGAGAGAGAGAGAGAGAGAGAGACTGTATTGTACTAAGATGATGCCCACCCCCTTTTTGAACCAAGATATGATCTAGATGTTTACTTTTATATGAGATATATACTTTTCATCTATACATTTACTAAAACCATAATGTGATTTTGAAAAGATGTATTTTGGGAGGTATGGGTAGGGAAGATTACAGATTCATTGAATTATGCAATGGGTTTAATTTGATATTTTTATATTAATAATAGAGCTATCTTTTTATGTAGATAATTTTTCAGGGGATAGTGGGGAGACTTTGGCTCTGAAAATACACAGTAATTTTTTATTCTTAAACATACTTTTGCAGGGAAAGAAACTGACCTTGGAAGGATTTTTCATGCCTGGCTTACTTTGGTCCCTGGGTATGCAATAGTGGGGTAGATTGATTGTCCAAGGAAATTTAGCTTCTTACAAAGTTTAAATCATTAGCAGAACATGCCCTGCATGAGTCCACAGCAAGCATTTCTAGTAGTACTAGCATTTATAGAAATATGCTCATTGTCAAATGTTCCCCAAGGGTATGTATAGCATACTGTAACCCTTACAAAATAAAAAACAGAATTGGGGGTCCAAAGGCCTGCAGTCTGTAGTAAGCTTGAAACTAAGGTATATGACCATAGGCAAATTTCAGATAGAGCCCAAGTGACCAAGATGAGATTAAATATGTCTGCTACCACAATATCTCAGAAACGGCATCAACAGTGAGCAGGAAACAGTATCAGAAATTAAAACACTTGGAATCTCAAGATGAAAGCATGCAATTGTTATATAAAGCTTTATATAGTTTTAGCAAACTTTAAGTTCTTTGAGTGCCTACTGTAGACAAACCATTTCTCTAGACATTGTGAATTCCAGGAAGGAATAAGTCCTTAAGAGATATTGGTCTATTTTAAAAAGCAAAAATCACATTATGAAGACTTTAAGAGTATTTCAAATTGTATGGGATCATATTCAAATAAATAGGTTAATAAATAGATCAATTTAGACACACAGCAAATGGAATGAATATGTGAAAATATGTACAATGCAAATGGACACCTAAGGACACATACTGCTAAGTCTGTAAACCCGTAAGATTTGGGCTGAATCATGGATGTCTTTGTTTCTTCTTCTGTGTCTTTTTTAAATATCAAAAGGAGTGGGCTGGAGAGATGGCTCAGCGGTTAAGAGCACTGACTTCTCTTCCAGAGGTCCTGAGTTCAATTCCCAGCAACCACATGGTGGCTCACAACCATCTGTAATGGAACCTGATGCCCTCTTTCGCTGTGTCTGAAGACAGCGACAGTGTACTCATATACATAAAATAAATAAATATCAAAAGGACTTGTGGCCTGCGCCTRTATCTGGAAGAGATATTTGTGGGGCCGAGGATACAGGGACACAGGACAGGGTTGGAGAAGACTTCTAGACAGGGATTATGTACACAGACTTTGATGTCTAGTAAATGATGGGTGGGATGAGAATACAGCTTACATCCTAACCCTAATAAAATGACATCAGGGTGGCGGCGATGGCTTAGTTTATAAAGGGCCTGCTGTGAAAGCCTAAGAACCTGGGTTCAGACCCCTAGAACCTGTATGAAAATCTGGGAACAGTGCCGAGCTCCTCTAACCCTAGCCCTGGGGATGTGGAGACAGGAGACCCCCTGTTTACTAAGCATCTAGTCTAACCAATCTGGGAGTTCTAGGTTCAATGACAGACCTTGTCTCAAACAATACGGTGAAAATTTGGATACTGACCTCTGTCCTCCACATTCATGTGTAGCCACACATGTGTATTCATCTGTACACAGACCACATATATATGTGTATACACACTGTCTTAGGGTTATTATTACTACCACCAACATCAAAGCAACTTGTGGACGAAATGATTTATTTTCCACATGTTCATCACTGAAAGAAGTCAGGAACTCAAAGAGGGCAGGAACATGGAGGCAGGAGCTGATGCTGATCATGGAGGGGTTATGATTACTGGCTTGCTCAGCCTGTTTTCTTATAGAACCAAGTATCACCAAATGGGCTGGGCTCTTCCCCATCAGTCAATAATTTAAAAAATGCCCTACAGGCTTGCCTACAGCCCAATCTTATGGAAGTAATTTCTTAATTTCAGTTTCCGCCTCTCAGATGACTTTAGCTTCTGTAGGCTGGCTGCCTGCCTCTGCCTCCCGAGTGCTGGGATCAAAGGTGTATGCCACCACATTAAACAGGGGAAAACATCACATTTAAAGAAGCTAGAGTAGAAGGAATGTCAGGAAAAGAAGTTCAAGTTCTGAGAAGTCAGGAAGACTCCTAACAGAGGCCAGCAGAGGAGAGCACATAACGTATCAAATGGGCTGGACCACGGCACCCAGCTGTTCCACCAAACACTACGTTAGACGTTGATATAATGTGATTAACACTTGGAAGCAGATTATCCCTTATAATCTAGATGGGCCTCAAGCAATTAGCTGATGATTTTTATAAGCAAAAGCTGAGCTTTCCTGGTGAAATAATTCTGCCTCAAGACTGTAGCACAGAGAATAGGAAGTTATTAATCAATGGGCAGAAACTTTAGCTAAGCAAGATAAATATGCCTTAGAGGTTTACATTGCAATGTTGTATGTATAGTCAATAGCAATGAACGAGTATACTTATCAACTTGTCAAGAGAGTAGCTAGTGTACAGTTACCACTACTACAATAATGATGGTGAAGAGGAAACTATGAGTTTTCTGCTTACTGTATCCGATAGATCTGGATCTCAAGACTGCAAGATTAAATTCTTACTTGAGTCTGTTTACCCTGTGAATTTTGGGCTTCCCAGCTCATACAACTGGTGAGCCAAAACCAAACCAAACCAAACCAATCAATCAGCTCCCATCCCTCCCCTCTTCCTTCTCAGAGTTGGCTCTATCCCTCAGTCTTTTATTTCATATTYTCTCTCTGGAGAAAACTGACTGAGACAGATAAACAGTGTAAAAGCCTAGAATATACAGGAGAGAAATGTGAAACTGAGAATGTAGGTGTGGCTGCCCAACCATGTGTCCCCAGCTCTCCATGCACACTGCACAGCTGCAGTGCAGACTGAGGTTATGGATTGGGGTGGGAAAGAGAAGAGGGAACTAATGTCTGCTCAAAGCCTACTGGGCCGTGGACAGTTCTCACTCCTTTGCCCTCTCACCAGGATTGTACTTGAGGGAAAAAAAATACGAGAATTATATTTCTAAAGAAACTTTTTAAAATGCCTAGAAGGTATTAATATTAAGGGAAGTTGAGTGAGAGATGCACAGAAATTCTAAATTGTTTTGTAACTTGTCTCTAAGTCCAAATTAGATCAAAACACAAAGATTAATAAAAAGGGCCAGAGGATGTGTAAACACCCTTACCCACTGATATCTGGACCTTCTAAATTCCAGCCTACTCTTAGTTGATCCTACAGTGAATGACCAAGATCAAAGTTCTCCACAGACTTCCTATTCATGGGTAACAATAACAGGAAATCATATCTACACACATAATAGCATGGGAAAACCCACACCATCTATAAAAAAATAAGACTCAAACCCTTGTTATTAAATATGAATAGGTATCCAAAGCTTGGCACTCTTATTTAAGAGCAAAATAGAAGCATCAAAAAGAAGTAAGTCATGAAGCAGGATACTGGAAAACATAAGAAGCTGAAGAAAACTCATGCTTCATTTCAAAAGTGCAGCTCATGGTTCATCCAACAGAATGGAGAGTCTTGATAGACCACATAAGTGGACAGGGCAGGGCTTTACGGCATAAAGATGACCAATAGAATACTCAAAATAAATACTAACCTAGGAAGGGCAGAACATAATATAAGGAAACAAACGGCAAGGTGGCTGTTTGTTGTTATTATTGGCCAAGTTATGATTACTAAATAATAATATTATTATTGAACTGTACCCACCTACACATATTTGTTATGAGAGACAAATGTCCTAGGAAAGGGGACTCCAGCTCATGTGTGGAGGTCAGAAGACAAGCAGTAGGAGTTGGTGCTCTCCTTCATCCAGGGATTGAAGAGCGGTCCTCTGGCTTGGCAGCAGGCAGTCTTACCCACAAGCTGTCCCACCAGACCCTCGAAGGGAGGCTTTGTTTTTTAATTTAGCATTTTTTTAAATCAAGTAACATAGCTGTTTGAAACAGAAAACTTTAAGGCAATTCAATAGAGCAGTAAAGGATTACTCCATGACTAATTTACACAAGCCCATTGTGTGGACTTGAATCCTACTTGTTCAGTAGCACACTAAACTGTGATGGAAGTTCAAGATCTCACTCYTCAGCACTGAGAAACCCTGACTATCTCCTGTTAGAGTAACAGCAGTAAGAAAAATTGTACCAGCAGGACTCTGAAAGGGATGAACTCCTAGAGAATCTCAGAGAATGGAAACAAATGGGCCAGCTATGCAACAAAGAACTTGAAACCTGGGGGATATGTAACTTTGCACATCCTTCTCTTTGGAGTGACACAGCACATCCTTCTAGGTTTGTGGCTTCTCTCCTGTTCAGTGCTCTCCAGAATGTTAGTGAGGCTTTATTTTTTTTTATTTATTTATTTATTTDTTTTTGGTTTTTTTGAGACAGGGTTTCTCTGTGTAGTCCTGGCTGTCCTGGAACTCACTCTGTAGACCAGGCTGTCCTGGAACTCAGAAATCCGCCTGCCTCTGCCTCCCAAGTGCTGGGATTAAAGGCATGCGCCACCAACGCCCCGCGTGAGGCTTTATTTTTATCAAATGCATATATAATTTCAAAGTGAAAAGCTTTAAAAATACGTTTGTTATTAAAGTCTTAAAATTTGTGAGATGCTACCAAGGCTAAGAAGCAAATGATATATGAGCTAGAATGCCACACAAATTACAAACATGAGCTCTTAATTCCCAGAGTGCCCTTTTGTGGAAAGGAATAGATGTTAAGTTTCTGTGTTGAAGACAAGTACTCAAATATAGTTAGGAGCCCAGACAGAGTTTACATCAGGGATTTATTTGTGTCTGCAGTCCAAGGGCTTTGAGTAGGCTGGCTGGGATTTAGTCAACTGCACTCAGAATTCATTATCCAGAGTTCTCAGGTGCCCTGATAGAAGCAACATGAAGAAAAAGCCCAAGTTTTGTGCCAAAATACAAGCTATGACTCAGAGATATGATTTTTAAATTTCCTTTTTAAAAAAGACAATTTGGGGAGAGAGGTAAAATCAAGCTTGAAACACAGCAACACTTATTTTGGCAAGATAGCAAGCAAAATCTAAAGTATAAGCTATCTCTCCAAATGGTAAAGGCATTGAAGAGCAAATCACAATACTATAGGGGAACACGCCAAGCACAAGGTACTCAGATTATAATTTAAAGGTCTCCTGGTTAGTTTCTGTCAACTTGACACAAGTGAGGGTCATATGAAGAGAGGAATCCCAATTGAGAAAATGCTGCCATCAGATTGCCTGCAGGCAAGTCTGAAGGGGATTTTCTTGATTAATTATTGATGCGGGAGGGCCTGACTCACTGGAGTCAGTGCCACTCTGGTCCTGGGTGGTACAGGAGAGCATGCTGAACACGCTATGGGGAGGAAGTCAGCAGCAGTGCCTCCCTGATGTCTGCTTCAGTCCCTGCTCCCATGTTACAGCCCTGTGCTGCTTCCTTCAGGATTGGACCAGGATCAGGAGCTCTAAGATAAAACAAACCCTTTCCTCCTCAAGTTGCTTTTGGTTATGATTTTTTTTTTTTTTGCCATAACAACAGGAAGAAAACTAAGAAATAAGGTTAATCTGAAAAAACTATGCTCAGTTTTAGCATTTTCTTATTTTCCCCAAGGAAAATCATAATTCACTATTTAATCCCAACTCAAAGCACTGTCTTTTGGTGGAAAGCAACCATTATATACACATTAAACCCTGCCTTGTTAATGTAATCATTTCCTTGGATCACTTAGCATGTAATACACAGGACTCCAAGGATGATAATCTGGGGTGAGTGTATACAGGCTAAAAAATTACAAGTTTCAAACCCTAATCTTAAAATCATAGGACAGTCTATGTCCTATCATAGGTCACTTTGCTTTTCACGAGGATGGCACACTGCCATTTGATCATCCCGCTACCTTAGTCTGGCGAGAATTACCTTTTGCCAGTTTGAAGGGACTGGATTTCTGAATGGCGGAATAAGATCATGACAACTGTTTGTTTACATTCTGCTACAGTTTCAGCACCAGTCTATGAGTCTCAATGACTTTATYGAGCTAAATGAATGTGCAGYATCCTAAAAAGTAGAAAATTACTTCATTATATGCCATTAACAGACCAAAATCTGAAGAGCACCCCAAATCAAATCTTTATTATTGTAATTGTATACATGTGATCCAAATTCATCAATAGTCAGTTGCCTTCTTCCTCCTGATGATCATATGGTTCTCATTAGAGGATGAATGCCAGAGCACTGAGAAATCTAAGAGCAAAAACCGGGTCAATAGCTATGTAAACTAGGGCACAAACGTCATCTCTAAGCCTTCCTCCAGTTGAGAAGGGGTGAGATGCGTGGAGTGTTCAGTGAGTCCTATCATCCAGCAAACCATTCATTGTAACACATTTCAGAGAAGGGAACATTTCATTGGGACTACCAATATGAATATTTTAATTATAATGCTTAAGGCTCATCAGTGATAATTGAGCGTCACTTCCTATTATATTATGACCACCCCTCTGTGTCTTCTACAGTCATATCAACTTGTGTTTACTAAAATGAAGTCGTACCTCCGCTTCTTTAACCAATGCCTTTCACTCCCTGTATCCACTATCACTGCATTCTTCCTTGGCAAAGGCATTCCTCTGTGAACTTTCCATATGTCTCATGATAATGCTCAAAGACATTTATGTTCTTTTGTTCCTTTTGGAACTGACCTCTAGGCTCTACCAACTGGGTCTTCTTGAGGCCATGTGGAAAATAAAAAGTTGGACAATTCACCAGGTCTACAAACAGAAGAAGTTGGAGAAAACAATTTACTAGACAATCAAAGGGCCCAGGACTGGGTAGGCTTAGTTGATACCAGGTGAAGAGTTCCAGAACTGCTGGGCACTTGGTACAATCAAAAGCTGTGACTGTTTCTTCCACCTTCCCTAAGCACTCACATTCTGACAGTTCAGCTCTGAAACATTCTCCTGTAGTGAGATCAGGAGTTGAAAACAAAATAGTTCTCTTCATCTTACGTCGTGGTCTTTACTGCCCTGTCCAAAACGACACTGTAAAGTAGGAACCTTAAATTAGTCCGCAGCACAAGAACCCACCAGTGATGCCTGAGAATAATCTCTCCCTCCCAAGGCATCTCTGGGAGAGGGCGGGGAAGGGTGTATATAGCACTGTAGCTCATGGGCAGATCTTTGAATGGGCATTTCCCTGAGGCAAAATCCCACTGAAAATAAGGATTTTCCTGCTGTCTCCACTCTCTTCTATTTGACTAAACCACAGTTGTGAGAAAACTATAAAAAGTCCCAGAGTTCTGTGGCCTACGTTGCACATTTTCCTTAGTCAGGATCCTTCATGATTTTTAGTTAGCTGCTTTTGGGTTTCTACCCCGATTTCCAAGTTAGGGTGCTGATTTGGTTACTGTGGAACTCTGAAAGTTACCAAGGGATATGGAGGGTCCACAAGCCTTTATCTTCTTCTTCTTGACAGTCATCTGACTAGACTGATCAGGTCATAGTCAACAACAAACCACAGGAAGATGATACCTCCCACTCGAATAGTCTTTGAGCTGATTTCTTTGTTCAGTCCAGCGGATTCTGACTACAGCATTAGCTAAGCAGACACATGCTTCTTGAATTAAGACCTAAGTTCCTAGACCAAGCATAGAAGCCAAAATGCCAATATCAGGGGTAGAAGACACGGCCAGACCCCTCTATTTCCACTATGTGCTGGTAGTACTTTGTTAGTGTCATCAACTTGACACACCTGGAAAGAGGGAACCTCAAGTGAGGGATTGCCTCCATCACATTGGCCTGTAGCCAAGTATGCGGGACACTTTTTTTTTTTTAAACATTAGTTATAGGTATGGGAGGCTCAGCCCACTGTGGGAGTGCTACCCCTGGGCAGGTGGCTCTGCATTATATACAAAAGCAGGCTGAGCAAGCCACAGGGAATGAGCCAGGAAGCAGCACTCCTCCATGGTGTCTGCATCAGTGTTTGCCTACAGGTTCCTGTCTTGGCTTCCCTCAATGACGGACTGTGATGAGGAACTAAAAACCAAATAAATCCTTTCCTCCCTGAGTTAGTTTTGCTCTGTGTTTTATCACTGCAACCATGAAAGCAAACTAGAAAAAAGCGTAAGGGCAGCACACTGAGCACAGAAGAGAAGGTGTCTTACAAGCAAAGCACCCCTGTGCTCAGAATCTGAAAACCTTCAGATGAGGAGGGAAAAGAATGCATTCTTGGGCAATGGAGAATTTGAATATATGTTGGAAATATCACCCTGTAAAAAATGTCCATCTTCAAGTTTCCAATACAGGACATCTTCAGAGGCAATCAACACCACAACTTTGGTGAATTCCCTGAAGGGCCTGGGAAATCTTTGGAACACCCTAGGATTTTCCTAGTTCATCTGAAAGGCTTCTCTAATCTCCCCTGAATATTAAGGTACAGTCTCACCAAAGAGTCCAACACTCTTTAAACATTTCTAGRGAAGAAAATAACTGCATAAATAAAAAGCATAAACTGTTAGGATGGTATCTACCACCCAATTCCACGTCATACTCCCCTCAAAGTACCTGCAGCAGAGGCAACACAACCTAACTAAACCCTTTAAGTGCCTTTTAATCTATCTCAAACATGTTATCCTACTGAAATGGTCTAAAATAGTGTAGATGGTTACATCTTAATTATAGGCCTTCTGAATTTTCACCAATATTATAGCAATTGAAAATAGTTCAGGTATGTTGGAAGAGTCAGTAGTTTCTCCCTACCCTACCCCATTTTTCTATTTATAGAATTGCACTTAATTCTCCTGTCAGACTCCCCAGAACTAATTTAGGTGTGTGATCCCATTCTCTTCCACCCCCTTTTAAAGTAAGAGTTGAATTAGCCAACATACGTAATTACAGCTACTAAGAACACTGAGGCAGGAGGACTGTGCGACCRAGGCTAGCCATGACAACTTAGACCCTGTTTCAAAATAAAGATTCAGGAAAGAGATGGCAGGGAAGCTCACTGGTGAAGCTGTGCATCTAATCCCTACTACTGAAAATAAGCAAGTTGATTTTCATCTGCTAGACTGCTTAGCCCATTTCTTGGTATCTTGATAAAAGAAACACCAACATATGTACACACACATACACACATGGCTTGCAGAGATGGGTATACAACTCAGATATAAAGACTGTGTCTTGAATTAATGAAGCTCTGGGTTCCATTCCCAGCATAAAGTGATTGAGTGCAATGGTGAATACCTGTAATCCTAGCATTAAGAGATGGAGGCAGGAAGATGGGATGTTAAGCATAACCCTTAGCTTCCTAGTTGAGTTACAGGCCAGGTTAAGTTTTATGAGAGAGACTCTGTCTCAACAAAGCAGAACAACACAAAGTTCTGTAAATATTTACTGTGGCCTTATTAATAGTGAGTCAGATCTGAATACAATCTAATTTCCTATAGCTCATCACCAAATAAAGAGTAGATACACAATGAAATACTACATAGAAATAGAAAGGAAGTAACTATTGTTAGACACAACAACATGGGCACCCTTCAGATCAAAAGGTTTTGGGAGAGAATCTGGACTCAAACCAGGATACATATGATCCAAAGTGTAGGATTTCCTGGAGAAGGGAGAACACTAGAGTTAGAAAACATATCAGCTGCARATGTAGCTCCTTGCTAGAATGTTTGCTCATCATGTGGAAGACCTTGGATTTGATCCCTAGACAGCAAATCACCACTGCACTGCCACCATCACAACCACCGCCACTATCAAACATAAGAACTAAGTCAGAGTGAACAGAGGCTGGTAGTGAAGGAGGACACCAAAGGGCAGGAGAAAATTATGGATGGTGTTGATAGTTATATGACTATATGCATTTGTCAAAGTACATGTAGCATACACTAAAAAGGTTGCATTTTATGACAGGGAAGTTATATCTCAATAAACTAAAATGAAATCTCTGTGTAAAATATTCAGTGTGAGAGTCACAAACCTCAAAACAAGTTAACTTTCCACCTTCATCAAGATCTGCAGCCCGGAGGTGGAAGCATCTCAAAGACAGGTGCCTCGTCCTTCTCGGACACTATTTACCTAGTGCACTAGTGTGTAAATATCCCGTGCCAATGGTTCTGGAGGGTATGAAGTCTATTCCCATGAGGCTTCAGGTATTAGGAAACTGAGGGGCTGTTTATTTTGCAAGTTGCTCATATGTTCCCTTTGTATAGAGTCTGCCTGGATGTCAATGCTTTCACAATTATGGGAAACGAGATTATTTCAGACTGAGAATCTGACCTTGCTATGTGTGTTTTCTACGATGAAGCAAATTAATCCTTATAATTTTGTCTGGACACAACACAGTGATGGGGGTGGGGGGACCCTCTAATTTTTTGACATTCTCATAGAATATTTCTACAGTTAATATTTTAGCAGAAAAATATGCCAAAGTCATCATATATGGTCTCAGTTTTGAATGGCTAAGACCTGAATTTTAAGTTTTATTTTTCCTCATCCTTCCCCCAACAAATAAATCCGTCAAGCATAAATGGAGCAATACCTATAGAGAAATAAATGCTAAGGGCTGTCAACAGGAACACGGCAAAGGCTTGCCCTTCCAAAGCTGCCATGGCTTCTCAGAGCCTGCCAATGGAAGCCCAGTGTGATGTGTCATAAGACGGCCAGGGAGGGGACTGGAACAGACTCAGAAGGCACAATTTATACTGGGTCCTTCAGGAATAGATAAGGTATGAGATTGGACATTTCATGCTTTGCATAGCTCGAGTTCATATTTGTTTAAGCAATCCATTATCTGCTATGTTAGAGGAAACTGGAAATCAGGTTCTAAAAGATCTAAAAAAATTCCCCCCAAATTCAATGTCTTTGGGCCTTAAGCCTCTGCATTTCTCCATAAATCTCAAAGACTCTATATTTAATGGGGAAGAGAAGCTCTAATCATGGGATAATAAACAATTCTAAATTTTGCAGCGTGGTCAAAATGCTGGCATAACAGAGCCAATAATCTGATTTGGCAATTAAGAAATCATTACGCAGCTTTAATAGAGAAACTTTCAGCAGACAAGAGGCAAGGGGTCCTGATGACTCATTCTTGCTACAGCCTCACTTTCTGAGTCACCCACATTTTTCATTAGGGCATTCCAGCAGAGGGCTCAGGTGGGACCTTACTGCTTGTGGCCAAGCCTGGGGCTATGCAGAGCTGATCCTGAGAAAAACAGGAAAGGGGCAAAAGGACAGTCATATTGGTGACGCACTTGGAGAGAGACTGGGGCACTTGCTTGTACCAGGGACTATGCATCTAGGATCTCCAGTCTCCTGGTGGAGGGAYGTCAACGGAAGCACTGATATGAAATTCAGGAGGACGTTTGCTGCAGCATTAACATTGCCAACCCAAACCTGGATATTACCTACATATCGCAGAAAGATGCTAAAATCATAATTGATTATTTACACATGGTGAATTCAACAGAACCAGTAAGAGAAAAAAAATAGTGGGAAGAGAGAAAAAGGTGTCTAGTATAACTTAGTTAAAAACCAGAGTTGAGAAGAATGCGAGTGACAGGCTCCCACTGCATCTGCATGCACAGGGAGAGAAGAGCACATACAGATGCTAATATTGGTTATTGGTTATAGCTAGGAAGGAAAAAAATGAGAGGCAGGAGAGAAAAGTTTACTACTTAATTCATAGCTGTAACTGTTTATTATAAAACCAATCTGAGAGCATTTATTGTCATCTGTTAATAGCATAAGGGTAATTGAAACAACAGGAGCGAGTATTGTAGAACTAACCTCCCAACCTAAAACACTGCAGTGGCTTCTCAACGATTTCTCACTTCACTGAGCATCTCTGGAGATGACTCGGTTGCAGAATGCTATCTCCCCTGAGCATGATCTGACCCAGTTGTTTTCTTGACTTTTAGAATGAATATCTTCTGCATCATCTACTATGAGCCTCACATTCCTGTCCATCAATAGCACAGCCCTCTCTCTGCATAGTCACGTATCCACAGAGCCACACCTGCAGCCGGGATCTGTTCTGCAAGTGTCTGAAGATGAAGAAAATGGGATACACTGTGATCTGCTGTTTTTTTTTTTTTTTTTTTTTTTTTTTTCCACAGCAACAGCACATGAAGGTGGAGTCTCACAGAGAACAGACTGGTGCCTGCTTGAGTTTGGTTTATAAAATTACACTGTATAATGAAGAATGCTAACAAGTCCTTTCTGGGGCTAGCCTGAACCACCATCTGAAAAGTAGACGTGTGAGAGCTCTATTAGGTGATGGAAGTCAAACTTCACTTTAGCTTAGGGTTGGGGCGATGCCTCCGTGAGGAAGAGTGCTTTCTTCCCCCAAAATGAGGATCTGTTTTTAGATCTTCAGTACCCACATAAAAGCTGTGCATGCCTACACAGGACTGTAATCTCCGTGCCGAGGCAAGGGTTGCAGAGACAATGAGATTGTTGAGACCTGATGGCTGGCGAGCCAAGCTGTAAAACATGATGTTTCCAGGTTCAGTGAGAGACTCTATCTGAAGGAATAATGTATAGTGATGGAGGAGGATACCCATCCTCCTCTGGCCTCTCTGTGTATGTCTATGAGCATGTGCACCCATGTACAGACACACACACACACACACACACACACACACACACACATATTAAACAAGCAAGAAGCTTAGCTTAATAGTAGTTACTGATGTTACTGCCCAATCCTTGAGCAACTAACACTCAAGTGTGGTGAGAAGTTTAGATGCAGAAAGGCACCAGACCTGGTATGAATGCACAATACAGCTAGTCAGTCCGAGAGAACTTCCCTCGTAGAGTGGAGGACAGGTTTGGAATGCCAAAGCAGAAGAAGCACAAGTAGACAGCATGAGAGGGTAGGAAGAATACACAGTTAACTTTTCATGTGACAAGGAAGGGAAGGCAGTGGGGTAAGGTCTCACTCCAGAGGGGCTGGAATGCTGCCCAAGGAGACTGGATGCCCTTCTGTACTCCAGGACTCCATCAAGATTTCTTGGCAAGGGCATGGATGGAAACCACTGAACCAGAAAGGAATTTTGGTGCTAGAGAACTGGCTCACTGTTAAACCATGTGATGAACTGATATCAGGCTAGTGACAGCGAGAGACCATAGGATGTGTGAGCAAATGCCCAGAGTCAGGGAAATATGCACACCTAAGATGGAGGTCAGAAATTAAGAAAAGAGAGGGATACTAATTTGTTATTTATTTATTTATTTATTTATTTATTTATTTATTTATTTATTTTTTAGACAGGGTTTTTATTTTTCTTTTTTCATCAATAATTTATTTATTCAGTTTACATCCTGATCACAGTCCCCCTCCACAGTCCCACTCTCCTCCCAGGCCTATCTTTACAAATCCCTCCCCTATTACCCCTTTCCCTTCTCCTCAGAGAAGGTTACCATACCACCCTGGGACATCTGATCCCAGAAGGAATAAGCTCATTCTCTCCCGCTGAGGCCTGACCAGTCAGTACAGTTATGGGAGGGGATCCAATGGCAGGCAACAGAGTCAGATACAGGTCCCGTTCCAATTGTTCGGGAATCCATATGAAGATCTAACTGCACATCTGCTACAGATGTGTAGGGGGCCTAGGTCCGCCCTGCATGCTCTTTGGTTGGTGGTTCATTCTCTGTGAGTCCCAATGAGCCCAGGTTAGTTGACTCTCTAGGTCTTGTGGTAGACAGGGTTTTTCTATGTAGCTCAGGCTAACCTGGAATTTTCAATTCTTTTGCCTCAGCCTCCTGAAAGCTGTGTTTATAGGTAGGTATGTGCCCCTGTACCTGGCTTTTGATTTTTCTCATTCCCCTGAGTTTGGGGAATAAGATACATATGCTTTTCAGTGATTTGAGCAAGAGTCAGTGAATCTGCTTGACATGATCCTTGAGAAAGGTTCTGAATTCTACTGCACTTCTGAGGATCTGATTCTAAACACATAGATGTAAGACCTTTCTCAATTCTGTTTCAGAATCAGTTAGTACCAGAAACAAGGAGGGCAGAATCCCCAAATCCTTTTGAAATTGAAAAACCCCAATCCCCTCCAGTCATAAACATATGAAACTTTGGAACAGACTTCAAAGATGGAAATAAAGTGACTCAAGAGTCATGATGAAATAGCTTTAGTGAGAAAACACTGATTAAGGAAGTTCTCTTAACCACTGAGCATCTCTCCAGCCCTTAGATCCTATTTCTAATAGAAATGGTGAAATAATCTGTTTAGACTATCTTCTAAACCCACTTTACTCAAATTGACTGGATACTTTCCTTCCTTCCTTCCTTCCTTCCTTTTCCTCTTCTTTTTTTGATATTATTCTTTTGCTCCCTCCCCCCGCAACCCCTGCAAGTACTCCTTTCTTTCCAAGGACTCCAAGGACTTTCCAAGACTTTCCAAGTCTCCTTTCTTTCTGTCTTGAGAAATTATATTAGGCCAACCATAAATGTTTTTGTCCATTTGATACATCAGATGGATTACACTGATAGTGTAGACTTGACTCTTGGAGAGTTAACCAGACTCCAGTATTACTTTCACTGAGAAGCACAGCCTGTTGTTTTGGAAATTGATCATAAAGATAACCTGCTGAAATTCATCATTCAAATGACAGAAGTCTCACTTATTCCCTTGTACCACCCTCCCTCCGTGTCAATCCTGAGACTGTGTCACAACAAACTGAGAGACCATATAGATTCACTGAGAAAAGCCCCCAAGTCTGTGCAGGTTACTTGAGGATGCTCTAAGCCATAGATTACAATGAAAACTCGGCTGGCAAGATGGCCCCAGGGATAAAGCTTGCTGTACCAATCTCATGACTCTAGTTTGACCCCCAGACTTCATGGTAGGAGAGAACTGACTCCTCAAGTTGTCCTCTGACTTCCACATGTGTGCTACAGCGAATGTATGTGCATATACATGCATGTACA